>BJCM01241314.1:0-56587 GCA_018326385.1 Flaveria bidentis | reverse complement strand
ATATATTCAATATTAATTTAAGTGTTAGACGTTTCAAGTCAACTTCATGCGCATGAACAGTACCTAAGTGTCTGAACAGTGCGCCAAAACAATGCTCATGCATCTGAAACAATGCCATGCACCTGAACAGTGCGCCTGAACAGTGTTCATCTGCCTGAACATTGCTTGTGTGCCTGAACAATAAATTTAATTTTTAAGATTTAATTTCTTAATTTTTTACAATAAATTATTATTAATTAAATTTAAAGTTTAAATTTCAAATTTTAAAATTTTAAAAATTTCCTTTAAAAATATTTAACTTTTATATATTAAAGTTTTAAAATTTTCATCCAACAAAAGACAGATAAATATTTTATTTATATTTTATATTAATATGTAAGATTGATATTAAAAAAATATTAAAGGTGACAATGATGTGACAATGTTTTTAGGTGTTTTTAAGTTTTATCATTGGAAATGTTTTTTGGGTTTTTGAAAAATAAGTGATTTTTTGATGTGGATCTTGACTAAATATGTTTATTGGTGTTTTTGGGCTGTTGACTAAGTGATTTTTATTGTTGAACCATTTATAAATTTAAACTATTAAAAAACTGTCAAATAACCACTTACTTGAATTGTAATAATTTGCATTCTCACTTTTATTTACTGGTTATAGGTAGACCTATTGAAATAATATATGACTCTTAACTTAATTGAGAAAAGCTCAAGTTAAATCAAGTTGAGCTAAGTTCGTCAAGCCAAGTAGCTTGCACAATTATCCCGATTTATTTGATATAAACTCTTTCAAATAATGCAAGCATTAAAATTACCCAGATAATAGAGCCCAAATCAAAACACCGAAGTCCATGCACTATATATCATGAGTCTATTCATACGATTTATTAGAACACTACCAACTCCTGACCACCCAATGATACCATGTATGCAACAATACAACATGATTACCACTGAACTACCATCCACCTTCTTCCTCTAGACGCAGCCGCACCACCCTCATCGTCACACAACAACTACAATGTCACCCAACTTACGACCTCTTCCCTTCTACACTATTCCCAGATTTTTTTATTTTTATTTTTATTTTTTAATTTTGTCGGCCATTACAAAACAAGTAAAACTCGAGGGACATTATTGCAAGTTTTTCAAATTTCAAACCAATCAGATATTTGTGGTAATAACCGACGCACCACTACAAACACACACCACCTCCCCTATATATTCAAAAACCCCTAATCACCAAAAACCTACGCTACACATTTCAAATCATTTGATAGGCGTCTTCATAAACGCCCTTCAAACCCTAGATCTCACTTCACTACAATCTCACACTCTTCATCTTCAAGTTTTCATCAAACTTAACAACAATGAGAGAGTGCATTTCGGTTCATATCGGTCAGGCTGGTATTCAGGTCGGCAATGCTTGTTGGGAACTCTACTGTCTTGAGCACGGTATTCAGGTATACATCGGGCTTTTTTTGAACTAGATCTGGTGTTTTCGTGTGTTGGTTGGATTGATTGTTAGTGGATGATGTTGGATTTGATGTGGTGTTGGTTGTTTGTGGTGGTTTGGATTTGGTTGTGGTAGATTTGTGTGGTTTGTTTTAGATCTGTGTTGAGTTTGTGGTTTGTGTGGTGGTTTGTGAAGTGGTGGTGTGGATGAGGGGATGTTGTGATGGTAGAAGTTGTTTTTTTGTGTTGGATGTGTAGATCTGTGGTTTGTGGTGTGTGTGTGTACCGATCTTATGGACATTTGATGTTTTATGTGGATTTTAGGGTCTTATGATGCATGTGAATCTGTATGCTTTTTATAGAGTTTGAATGTGCTTTGTTTATGTGTATGTAATTGGCTGTGGTATTTTGAGAGTATAGATTGCGTCATGGTGACTAGTGTATGTGGTATGGTGTATGTAATTGGCTGTGGTATTTTGAGAGTATAGATTGCGTCATGGTGACTAGTGTATGTGGTATGGTGTGCTTTGGTTAGTTGTGATGACTTGTATATTTTTTGAATCTGGACATTTGATGATCTTTATTTATGCTGATTATATGAACATTTTGGTGTTTTTAGTTGGATTTCAGGGCCTCTGTTTGTTTGTGGTTATATATGTTGATGAAATTGGTTTGTATTCTTGTTGAAGAGTTTGAATGTACTTTATGAAGTTATGTGTATGCAATTGATTATGCTAATTCGAAAGGATAAATTGCATCATTGTTACTAGTATGTGTGGTATGGTACTTTTGGTTAGTTGTGATGGTTTGTCTATTTCTTAAATCTGGAACTCTAGTACGGGTTCTTCAAAATCATTTTTCTCATATTTATGCCCAAAGATTTTCTTATTGGTAACATGTCTATGAATCTCGTTTGTTTTTGTGATTAGAGGGAAGAAGGCTGTGTGATGGCTTGTCTATGGTGCTTTGGTTGGTTGTGTTGTTTTTTGTAAATATGTGTGTTCTAACTTTTAATGCGTGTTTGTGTTTGACAGCCTGATGGCCAGATGCCAAGTGACAAGACTGTTGGAGGTGGTGATGATGCCTTCAACACTTTCTTCAGTGAAACAGGTGCTGGGAAACATGTTCCCCGTGCTATCTTTGTTGATCTTGAACCCACTGTCATTGATGAAGTGAGGACCGGAACATATCGCCAACTTTTTCACCCTGAGCAACTCATCAGCGGGAAAGAAGACGCTGCCAACAACTTTGCCCGTGGCCACTATACCAGTAAACACCCTTGCACTTATTTCACTGTCACTCTTTGTTATCTGTGGATTGATGTATATCTCATCTAATTTCTTATGTTGCAGTTGGAAAAGAGATTGTTGACTTATGCCTTGACCGCATCCGCAAGCTTGCTGACAACTGCACTGGTCTTCAGGGTTTCTTAGTGTTCAATGCTGTGGGTGGAGGAACTGGTTCTGGTCTTGGGTCACTTCTGTTGGAGCGTCTGTCAGTTGACTATGGGAAAAAGTCAAAGCTTGGGTTCACTGTGTATCCCTCACCCCAGGTGTCTACTTCAGTTGTTGAGCCATACAACAGTGTGCTTTCCACTCACTCTCTTTTGGAGCATACTGATGTCTCTGTGTTGCTTGACAACGAGGCCATCTATGATATCTGCAGGCGCTCTCTTGACATTGAACGCCCTACCTACACCAATCTTAACCGTTTGATTTCTCAGGTACCAAGTTTATTACCTATTTTTATTTTTATTGGTGTATGATGGAACTAATAGTATTTTGTATACAGGTTATTTCTTCATTGACTACCTCTTTGAGGTTTGATGGAGCTTTGAATGTCGATGTTACTGAGTTCCAGACCAACCTTGTACCTTACCCTAGGATCCACTTCATGCTTTCATCTTATGCCCCTGTTATCTCAGCTGAGAAAGCATACCATGAACAACTATCAGTTGCTGAGATCACCAACACCGCATTTGAACCATCGTCTATGATGGCTAAATGTGATCCCCGCCATGGTAAGTACATGGCTTGCTGCTTGATGTACAGAGGAGATGTTGCACCCAAGGACGTGAATGCAGCTGTAGGAACCATCAAGACCAAGCGCACCATTCAGTTTGTTGACTGGTGTCCCACTGGGTTCAAATGTGGTATCAACTACCAGGCTCCAACTGTGGTTCCTGGTGGTGATCTTGCCAAGGTGCAGAGGGCTGTGTGCATGATTTCCAACTCGACAAGTGTTGCTGAGGTGTTCTCAAGGATTGACCATAAGTTTGACCTTATGTATGCAAAGAGGGCTTTCGTTCACTGGTACGTCGGTGAGGGTATGGAAGAAGGTGAATTCTCTGAAGCTCGAGAGGATTTGGCTGCGTTGGAAAAGGATTATGAAGAAGTTGGTCTGGAGTCGGGCGAGGGTGAAGATGAGGATGAAGAGGAATACTGAGGAGATGATGAAACAATTTATGATATTATTACTATGTTGTTTTCAGGTAATCTTGTTTGTGTTGTAGTTGCAGACAGGGAGTTTTTTCTATTCTATATGTATTTTCTAAATGTTTTCCAGTTGAGTATGAACCTTGGTTATGTTAATCCACTCTGAAAAGTATTTTAGACATGACTTTATATTAGTTTTATTTGATCGTGGTTTTTTAAAGCTCTTTAAACTTGGGGTTATTCATTTTTAAAGTATAACCCATGGATGTTGATTATTTATTTTTTAAAAGCTATTTGCTACCCAGGAGAGACGTCAAGACATGAAATTAGATAAAATGAATATATTAAATATGTTATAATAGTGTTTGAAAGGTGAATTTAAATTTAATTTGTTGAATTGAATTATTGAGATTTTGAAAGATGGACTTCTTAAATTTGAATTGAATTATTGAGATTTTGATTTATTGAAGGTGGATTTAAATTTAATTTGAATTCGAACATTCGGAGGGACTGACTCAGTGATTTGTATTTGAAATTGAATTCAGAACCAAAATAATTTCTTTTGAATTTAGAAACAAAATAATTTTGTGTTTGACCTTTTATATTTGAATTCACCAAAATAAAATTTTTAATTATTATTTCAAGACTACTAACTTTTATTTAAAATACAAATTTAAACTTTCAGATCATTCACCTAATCACGTCATGTTTATATTTTTTTTATAATTATATTAAAACTTATTATTTTTCTTTACTTATAACCATTTAAAACTATTAAAAAATTTATAAGGGTTATACACTCACAAAATTTTTATAACCATTTCTTAAAATATAAAAAATACACTTACATAAATATAAAAAAACATATTATGAATGCTCTCAAATGATAAAAAGTTTGAAACAAAATCATAATATTCTAAATTCAAAACATTCGAAAAAAAAGCATCCAGATACAAATTAAAATGTCATGGGTTAATAAAATACGATGTTCAAACATGCAAGCTTCATGAGTTTACGACTACAACTTACAAGTTCATAATAAAAGAGTGTGCGGAGACAACTGCAAATTAAATAGAAATAACTATAGAAGTAACTGAGAATAAAAGATTAAAGTATTTTAAAAAATAAATTAAATTATTATATGTATATAAAATAATTCATTTGTATATAATATAAATAAAGAATTATACTATATGTATATATATGTAAATTATATTTGTATATATATGTATATAATTCATTTGTTCAAATTTTGAATTAAACCGAATTGAAAATCACAACGTCAAAATACGATTCACATTCAATAAAAGAACTTCAAATCAAATTCGTATTTGAAAGTTCAAAGCAAATGTCAAGTCGAATCGAATTATGAATTTAAAACCCAAGTCGAATACCAAACTCTCATATTTGAAGGTGATCATCATCTTTTTGTTATATATAGATAAATATATAATTATAAAATCACAAAGATGTACAAAAGTTTGAGTGAATATTAATAAATCCATTTTCATGTTAATCCTTTTGATTTTTAACAGTCAAGAGTATTTCATTAGTTCCGCTGCCACTTCTACAAATTAGCTCTTTCAGATGAATAACATTGCTTACTTTCATTTTTTCTTTCATTATCAAAAACAATACCACTTTTATAAACATCCTAAATTTAAATTTCAATTCTACTTGATTTCATGTAAGTATATGACTTTGCAAAATAAGATTCCCTTTAAAAACAATACTGAAAATTAGAAGTGAGAATAATGAGAAGACATTAATTGTTACCGTCAATAAGTCTGAGTTTAAATTAAGATCTGATTTTCCGTAATAGTAGGTTAATAGGAAAGATCATAAAATTTTGCCCATTTTTTCACATAAATAAACGTTTCAATCAGCTTCTTATAAACAATACCATTTGACGTGATTGAATGGGTGGTACAATGATCACGTCCCAAGCAAAAGAAAAACACTTTAAGGCTTGAATGTCAAAATCTCATTGGTAATATGTCAAAAACTCATTGGTTAATCAAAATAACCCTAAGCACTCTCACCTTTCTTTTAGCCATAACTATGCAATTTTTGGTTTATGATTGATGTGTATCACCTGATTGATTGCTCTACGGCGGCACATTTGTTTCAAGCCAAGATCAAACCATTAGATTTTAGAGATATACAAGTTTCACTTTAGGATTGTTTGATACAACTGACTCAGTAATATTTTACTGAGTCAGAAACTGTCCTAGTTAAAAATTCCAATTGAGTTTACATTTGACTGAAACTTGGCTGTTTGATAGTATTTAACCCACTGAACTGATTGATAAAATCCCAAAATCGTATTTTCAAATCCCTAATTCTATTCTTGAACTTTCTTTAAATCCTCAAACTCACCACTCCAACATCACCAAATTCACCACCACCATCACCACCACAACCACCACCAGTAGCAACAGTTGATGCCGCCGTCTTACGCCACCCACCAACACCATCCTACGCCACCCATCACCACCATCTAACAACCAAGCTGGGAAGGGTTCGATCTTGATGGGTTTGATCAGAACTTCTACGACAGAGGGATGGGCGCGATGAAGGGAGAGTGCCGGAGAGATGGGGGTGGTCGCCGACAGGTGGAAGACCTTTCCGAGGGGGTCGTACGGTGGGGGTTTGGCCGATGGGGTCGCGTGGTGGGAGTTGGCGAAGGGAGGGGCAACACCCCTTTTTTTGGTCAGCATGGTTAAATTTAGGGACTCGGTCAGCCAGGTCAGCCAAAATCAAACAACCATTTATTGTCTTCTGATTGGATTATACCTTTGGGTAATCATAATTTTCCTTTTAAAATTTTTTAATCAAAATTTTATTTCATAGAAAAAACAAACAATTACAATAAAATGACAGATAAATGGACAACAAGCTACGTCGTAACTCCTTTTTGTATAACAAAACCAATCTTACTAAAAACAAAACTTTAAGACTTAAAAGCTGACAAATTAATATACATGACCCGATGAACTCTATTCAAAAGGTACATAGCTTGTGGGGCTAGAAACCCAAACATATCAAAAACAAAAAGAATAAACATGTATTGATTTTGTAAGCAAATTTTCTTGTGTTAGCAATTTTGCCTGGTTCAGCCTCCAACGCAGCCTAGACCGTAACATAACTGCAGGATCAGTTTTTGTCACTTAACACTTAGTTTTTCTCTCAAACTCACTTATACTACACTCGGATCAGATGAAGCAGAGTCTCTCTTAAGAGTTGATAATAATATAATAAGTAACAATAAACACAAAAAAGATAATTTTCAAGGTACTTGCATATATTGCTTCTGAAGTCAAAGTATTACAAGACTCTTACAAGCATATTACATGAGTTACAATGAAAAAATATATATAATACTACCTACAACCGGATATACTTTGATACCAGCTGAAATCCTCTAACTAAAGCAAATACTCCAAAGCTATAGTTTATGGTAGTCATGACATATCCATGACTTACCTTTTGTCACCAACTAAAGTTAACAACTGTACTAACTAATAAAGGTGAATAGTGGAATAAAGTATGGTCAACTACATGGCTTTTGAGAAAACGCCATGCAGTGTATCAGAGGCCATGTTGTTTTGCAGACCACACATTATGCATGCAATGTTAGTTTTCTAGGAGCTTGAAGATTGTTGTTTCCTGTTCTTTTTTCTCTTTATCAGCAATCATTCCCTTTAGCTTCTGATCCTTTGGTAGGATAGAAGTACTAGTACTACACCCCTTTCCTGAATCAGAGTTACTTACCACCTGGAATCCAGTTGAGATAAATACACCCTTTTGTTTTGGGTCAATCATTAGCTTGGACTCAACCATTTTCTTGGCGGTTCTTCTTGCTACTTTAGCTCTGCTTCTTCTGGCTTTGGTGGTTAGGATTTGATCATCACCGGTAGGAGGGGGTTGATTTACCTGTTCCTTCTCTGTGGTGGTCTGTATTATTGCATCATTCTTCAACTCAAGTGAAGATGGGTCAGCAGATGGGACCTCTTGCTCTTCAGTACCACATCTAGGTTGTCTTATGGACTCATAAGAATGTGTTGGAGCAATTTTATTGGTCCCCAACCCTCTTTTGTTTTGATAACAAATTTTGGAGTGGGAGGATGATGCAATAATAGCTTGAAAGTTTTGCTCAGAAATAGCATACTTCCTAGCTTGAGCCTCAACAGTGACAAGCTGGGCCTGAGCCTCAGACAATTTGGATATTAAATCATTTATTTGAGTCTTATAACTTTTGTGTTTATGTTTTAATAAAGACACAGTTGTCTCCAACTCTTCAATTTTTTTTGATAGTCAGATTCAACCCTTTTAAAATCAGATTTCAAAACATTTAGAGACTCAATATCATATTTAATCTCCATATTGTATTCCTGATGCAATTTAACCTTAGTAATACATACAGGAGTACAAAGATGTTCATATACCTTATTGTCATCTGTTCCTCACATGAGTGATTGAGCAGGAGTCACATCTTGTACCATAAAGCTCCAGTCACCTTCTTGAGCCATTGCAACTGTCTCTGTTGACTTTCTAGTGGGCTTTGATGCAGAGGGATGTGTGGAGGCCTGTGAGGTTCCCGGATTTGACTTGGGAGCCTTGCATTCCCTTGCAAAATGACCAAGTTGGTTACAGTTGTAACTTTTGGCCTTGGTCTTGTCAAACCTAATTTTGTTGTTGGTTGGGTTCTGGGGAAATTGCATTCCAGTTCTCTTGAAGAACTTCTTTGCTCTGTAGGTTAAAAGAGGCATTTTTTGGACTATGTCCACATATTCTACATTATCTGGACTGAAGCACTGTAGATCATTAAAGCAGTACTGAAAATCACTAGAGTGTCCACTTCCTGAGACAAAGATACAGTTGTTCAGAAAAGAACTATGCTAAGCCTGTTAAGACCTTGGAGTCTTAAGAAATGTAATGTATGGTCCAGATGAGCAGGATGGTTGCTGGGTGTATGTCAGGTACTGTTGAGGTTGTGTGGGTCCTGAGCCTTTAGCAACCATCAAAGCGTTGCTAGCAGGAAGACTCAGGGGGTCTGCTTTTCTGATGGCCTCTATTGCTCTCAATCTCCAAACGGTATCCATCAAGGATGCTATAGAGTTCGGTCATGGTAAGGGTGTTCAAATTTTATGTCCTCTTGATAGAGACACAGTAGAACGTCCACTCATTAGGGAGTGCACTCATGAACTTACTTGTGAGGTCTCTAAGTTTAGGAGTAATTCCCACAGACTGAAGGGAAGAAATGAGGTCCATGTACTTGAAGTATTGCTGGCTGAGAGTCTCTCTAGCAATGTAGGTGAAGTTCTCAAACTGCTGCTTCAGTGAGTCCTTCTTGGAGTCATTGGAACTAGAGTACATTTGAGCAAGTGCATCAAAAAGTTCTTTGACTGACTTGCAATGCTCAAACCCCACCATGATGGAGTTGGGTATTGCAGTCATAAGAATAGTCATTGCATTGCTATCATTGTCCATTTTCTTCCGGTCCTCGTGAGAGTAGTAATCAACAGCCTTTTTTATAGTAACTCAAAATTCAGCAGGCTTGCTTTACTTAAAACTAAAAGAAAATAACCCTGTTCGAGATGGGTAATCTCCAATACAAGTACAAAGACTTTTTTTAAGAAAATAAGAACATGAACATATACTAACTAAAGCCTACCTTTAAACTAGAATTTATTTGTAACTGCTCTTGCTATTCAGCTTCCTGCTTAATAATTGCTCCTACTTCAGCTTTCATCAGTTTGAAAACTACCCCCCACTCTTTCATATTCTCGCCTTCTTTATACCCATGTTCAAGCGGATCCAAAGTAGATCCAAATATCAAATTAAACTGCTCCAACACCTCTACTCCGACCCGCTTTTTACTCATTCTAAAATACGTTTTTATTGGTACTGTATCATTATAACCCGCCCGGTAAAACGCTTTGTCCTCAAGGCGGAAAAGAGGAAATTGCTCAGCTAATAGATCGTAGGATTCCCAAGTAGCTTTTTCGACCGGTTGGTTCAACCAAGAAACCAACAATTCTAATTCCCGTCGACCAGCTGCAAATACCCAACGATAATCAATTAAAAAGCTTGGTTCAACATCTAAAACCCAATCCTTAGTAATAGGCAGGGGAGCAAATGTTTCATCCGAAAAGGATCCGTGCGCAGGCTTCAACATGGAGACATGAAAAACGGGATGAACTTTAGCATCTGGTGGTAATTCTAATTCGTATGCCACCGGTCCAATCACTTTTTAATGCGGTAAGGACCATAGAACCTGGGAAAAAGCTTCTTGTATTTGTGCTTAGCCAAACTTTTCTGGCGATAAAGTTGTATTTTCAGGAAAACATAATCACCAATCTGAAAAGTAAGTTCTTGTTGTTTCTGATTAGCTTGGTTGCGCATCCTGTCTCGTGCTTTTTGGAGATTACTATGAAGAAGCTTTAACATTACATCACGCTGAATTAACTGTTCTTCTAATTCTACATTCTTTGTCTCTCCAAACACATAGGGAAGCAACACAGGGGGTTCTCTCCCATAGACAGCCGAGAAGGGTGTAGTTTCCGTAGCTGAATGGAAACTAGTGTTGTAAGAATATTCTACCCAAGGTAAGAAGGTGCTCCATTGTTTGGGTTGTTCACTAGCAAAGCATCGAAGATACGCCTCCTAGCACCGATTGAGGACCTCAGTTTGGCCATCCGTTTGGGGATGATAACCGGTACTCAGCTGCAATTTAGTGTTGCTTAGACGGAATAGTTCCTGCCAAAAGTTACTAAGAAATACTACATCTCGATCGGAGACAATAGAACGAGGAAACCCGTGTAAACGCACCACTTCTTTGCAAAAGACAGTTGCCACCCCTTTGGTAGTAAAAGGATGAGATAAACATATAAAATGGGCGTATTTACTTAATCGGTCAATCACCACCAAAATGGTATCCACATGACCGGAACGAGGTAGCCCCACAATGAAATCCATCGAAATATCTTCCAATATTTTATGAGGAATCGGCAACGGTTGCAAGAGACCAGCAGGTGAGAGTATTTGATACTTATTTTGTTGGCAGATTACACAATTTTGTACAAAAGCTCGGATTTCCTGCTTCATTTTAGGCCAATAGTAACGACTGGACAGCCGCTTGTAAGTCTTAAGAAACCCCCCCATGTCCACCCGTGGGGGTGTCATGTTCTTCTTTAATGAGCTTCCGTTTGAGATTAGGAATCTCAGGAATGTAGAGGCGACCTTTGAAAAATAGAAACTGATCCACAAGAGCATGGTTGCTCACAAAAGATGGATCTACTTGCAACTGCTGTACAATTTGATTGGCCACTGGATCACGTTGCAGGCCTTGTTTAATGTCTGCAATGTCAGTGCAATAAGGGAATACTAGTGTAAGAAGTTCACTAGTTGGAGGCCTGCGCGATAATGCATCCGCACCTCAATTTTCCCTTCCAGCTTTATGAACAATCGAGAAGCTGTAAGGCATTAGTTTAACCAAAAATCGCTTTTGTTCTGGAGTGGTTACTCGCTGCTCTAATATATACTTTAATGTGTAATGATCGGTACGAATAAAAAAATGTCGACCAAGGAGGTAATGACTCTATTTTTGAACCGCCAAAACCAACGCGAGTAGCTCACGATCATAAGCTGATTTGAATCGGTGAGAAGGAGAGAATCCTTAACTAAAGTAGGCAACCGGGTGATTTTCTTGTGACAAAATTGCACCCACCCCATCGGAAGAAGCATAACACTCCACAACAAACGGTTGTGAAAAGTCAGGCAACCTTAAGACCGGGGCTGAAAGCAAGGCCTGTTTCAAACGGTTGAAAGCAAATAAAGCCTCTTCAGACCAATGGAAGACATCTTTTTTATTTAATGCAGTAAGGGGACGGGCGATGATGCCATGATTTTTAACAAACCGCCGGTAGTACCCCGTAAGCCCTAAGAACCCTCGTACTTCTTTAACATTAGTAGGTATCGGCCAGGATTGCATAGCTGAAATTTTCTCCTCTTCTACCTGAACACCTTCTGATGTGACTATGTGCCCCAAAAATACCACTTTGGATTGCCCAAAGCAACACTTCGATTGCTTTGCAAAGAATTGGTTTTCCAACAACTTAAGTGCCTCATCTAAATGTGCTTTATGTTGCTCCATGTTGTGACTGTAAACCAAAATATCATCAAAAACACAAGAATAATACGTCGTAAGTAAGGACGAAATAAATCATTCATGATAGCTTGAAATGTTAAGGGTGCATTAGTTAGACCGAATGGCATAACTTTGAATTCATAATGGGCCGAATAGGTGCGAAAAGCTGTTTTGTGGACGTCGTGCGATGCCACACGGATTTGATAATATCCCGAACGGAGATCTAACTTTGAAAATATCTTGGCCTCGTATAACTCGTCCAATAGTTCATCAACATTTGGAATGGGATACTTATCGGCTATAGTCAACTTGTTAAAGCACGATAATCTACGCACATCCTCCATGTATTGTCTTTCTTTTTTACCAACAGTACTAGGCTTGAAAAGGGGTTGCAACTTGGTTGTATAAATCCCGCGGTTAACAACTGATCAACTTGGTTTTCAATCTCGGTTTTTTGCGAGTGTGGGTACCTATAAGGGCGAATATTGAGTGGCACAACATTCGGAAGCATCGGTATGGAGTGAACTTGGGTTCGATTAGGTGGTAGCTGAGTAGGTTCCTTAAAAACAGTGCTACATATTTGGAGGATTGGTTGTAACTGGGTTGGTACTCGAACTGTGGTTTCAGGCTCAATGGCAAGGTGCTAAAATGAAGAAGACTTTTGGGGACCCGAAGAAATTCCTTGTAATTTATACTTTTTCCCATCAATTGTGAAAATCATAAAAAATTCATTCCAATTAGCTTGTACAGTGTTTAAGGTTGCCAACCATTGAATGCCCAACACTAAGTTGGCTCCACCTATTGAAAACGGGAAGAAATCTTGAACAATTTTCAAATCATCCACTTATACAGTTAGTTCTTTGCAAATTTGACCACATCAGATCACATTACCGTTCCCTATTTGTACCCCAAAAGGTGATACTGGTTGTGTAGCAAGTTTAAGCTCGATAACCAGCACATCTGAAATAAAATTATGCGTGGATCCTCCATCTACCGGTATCAAATTTTCAGTAGAATTTAATTTACCGTGCATCAATCTGCCCCTCTTCATCATCGGGTTCCTCCCTTACTTCGAGTAATTTCAGCGTACTAGTCTTACACCGGTGACCCGGTCCATACTTATCTCCACATCGAAAATACTCCCCTTTGAGGAACCTGGTTTGTTTTTCTTAATCACTGATCCGCAAGGGAGGTTTGGACTGTGCTGGAGACAAAGTGTTAGCCACAGGTTTGAATTCTGATTTTGGTTGAACAGCCTAAGTCGTCTTCTTCTTTGATTTCGTATGATTGAGCTTGGACTCAAATTCAAGTGCTAAACCAACAGCTTTAAAAACTGACCGGGGCTTGTGTATTCTAACATCCGACTTCAATTCTTCCTTTAATCAGTTGAGGAAGACCCCCAACAAACAGTGGTCGGGCCAGTTAGTCACGCGTGATGACCGTCGCGCAAACTCTTGCCTATACTCATGCATTGTTCCGGTTTGTTTTATACTGCATAAGTATTCGTCTAGATTTTGAAACTCCGGAGGTCCAAATTGTTTCTGAAAAGTAGAAACCAATTCCTCCCGGTAAGTAATGTCTTGTTCGGCTGAAACCCATGAATAAAAGTCTAACGCATCTCCCTCCAAATGTATTACAGCAACATCGACCTTATCTTCATTAGGTGTATCATCAAACCGGAAATATTTTTCAGCTTTCAAAACCCATCCCCGTGGATCACCCCCTCCAAATGTAGGAAAATCGATCTTATGATAGGGTCGTCGGTTATTGCTCGAAAAACTAGTCTCCCTTCTTCTGACGGCATTCTCCACTGTTATGTTTTTCGCGTCAGGCTGCTTATAGTTTTAGAGCAGCGATATCTTCTTTCCATGACTCCATCGCCTCAAGTTTGGCCGAGATTGCAATCAGTTGATTGGCAATTGCCTCTACATTTGATCCTGTAGCTTCTAAACCCCGAGTATTCACCATTATGGCACCTTTGTTTTCCCGGCAATGGAACCAAATTATAGTAACTCAAAATTCAGCAGGCTTGCTTTACTTAAAACTGAAAGAAAATAACCCTATTCGAGATGGGTAATCTCTAATACAAGTACAAAGACTTTTTTTAAGAAAATAAGAACATGAAACATATACTAACTAAAGCATGCCTTTAAACTAGTTATTATTTGTAACTGCTCTTGCTATTCAGCTTCCTGCTTAATAATTGCTCCTGCTTCAGCTTTCATCAGTTTGAAAATTGCCCCCCACTCTTTCATATTCTCGCCTTCTTTATACCCATGTTCAAGCGGATCCAAAGTAGATCCAAATACCAAATTAAACTGCTCCAACACCTCTGCTCTGACCCGCTTTTTACCCCTTCTAGAATACGTTTTTATTGGTACTGTATCACTTTTCTATCATGGTTCCGTTTCCACCTGGTGCAGCCACCTTGGGTTTATACGGGCCACTGACAATAGACTACATCTTGTTGTCTTGATATCTGATGAAGCCTTCCATGCGCCTACTCCATGACCTGAAGTTTTCAGGGGTAATGATGGGAGCTTTAGTCTTGGTTCTTATCTCTACTTCAGATTTGTTGAGGGCCATATTGAGTGTGGTGTAACTAGGAGTGAAAAACAGGTTGATTTGGATGGTAAGATCTCACAATCAAGAACCTAAGAAGCTCTAATACCAATTGCAGGATCGGTTTTTGTCACTTAATACTTGGTTTTTCTCTCAAACTCACTTATACTACACTCGGATGAAATGAAGCAGAGTCTCTCTTAAGAGTTGATAATAATATAATAAGTAATAATGAACACAAAAAGATAATTTTCAAAGTACTTGCATATATTGCTTCTCAACTCAAAGTATTACAAGACTCTTACAAACATATTACATGAGTTACAATGAGAAATTATATATAATACTACCTACAACCGGATATACTTTGATACCAGCTGGAATCCTCGAACTAAAGCAAATACTACAAAGCTATAGTTTAAGGTACCTTAGATAATGTCTTATTTAAGATATGATAGTAATAACATGTCCATGACTTACCTTTTGTTACCAACTAAAGTTGGCAACTGTACTAACTAATAAAAGTGTACATTGGAATAAAGTATGGTCAATTACATGGCTTTTGAGAAAACGTCATGCAGTGTATCAGAGGTCTGCAACGGAATGTCAGAGACACCATACTTATGTCCACTAGTTCATAGTAGTGTCTTCCGAAGGGTAGTTAGCTTCAGAAGAACAAGTTCTTCCGAAACCACTTATACTTCGGAAGAGGCTACTTCTCCGAGGCTTGACGACTTTTTATTTTGTTCATACTTCGGAAGTTGAATTCTGATCTTTTCTTCTCAGACTTGATCTTCGGAAGTGAACACTTTGACTTCGGAAGTAGAGTTTGTCTTCGGAAGTTAATCTTGCACTTTGTCTTCGAAAGAACTCTATTTCCTTAGGAAGTTCCACACTTGGCTTCGGAAGTTTTTTATTAGATGCACCAAAATAGTGTAAGTGATTTGGTTTTGATTGCACAGCCTCCTTCTTGATCCAACAATAACCATTGTCCCTAAGCACAACAAGAGGGGACACTCCTATAAGGCCCACACAAGGGTGTTTTCCTCCTTCCCATCCAAACATAGGAATATCAACCGGCCGTAAAATATCATAATTTGTTGGTAAAATATTTATAATATTTCTAAAAGTTGGTTAATTTATAAATTCCTGTTGGATCATACTTTTCGTCCTCTCTTCTTCAGGTCCAGATGGTCGTTTTGAAATAATTAAAAAAAACACCATTGAAGCATGAAGGTGATATTGCTTTTGATGTGGCCAGCTTCCATTTGCATACTAGTTTGCATTTTGTCAGCAATTTATAACTAAAGTTCCATTTGAAACTGTGATTAGTTTTGTGTTTGATCTCAGTGTATCTATTTCGCATAGAGTTAAAAAAACAAATTAATATATATTAACTTTAGTCAAAATGTTATTACTTTCTTAATGATGGAACAAGATGAGAAATTCTACTTGACCTGAACAAATATTTCCTAATGTTGGTGCAACCAAACAACCAAACAGTCAAAACAGTATATTAGATTTGCGGTAAAACACAAAAGAATGAAGCTGAAACTTAAATAGACCTTATAAGATGTATTTATATAACAAAGACACCGGCGGGTAGCACACGACTCTACTCTGCAGCTGCAGCATCACGGTTGCTGCTTCCTTCTGGTACTGATGCACTCTGATCATTCTGCTCCGACTCTCTATTGTTTGACGAAGAACCTACACCATTGTTGCTGTCGTTTGAGGCTTCTTCATGTTCTTGTGCTCCATTACTGATTTTATGTTCTTTTACACTGATGTTCTCATTACCAGTTAAGTTTGTGCTTTCGGGCTCTGCGGCTACATTGTTGGTAGATTCTGAACCTTCATTATGTTCCTTTGATTCTGTTTGGGTTGGCTCGCTTTGTGGTGAGTTTGATTCTGAACTAACTCCATTGTTGTTGGTGTCTTTGTATTGCGTTTGCTTATTGGACTCTTTCTGGGTTGACTCGTTTTGTGTTGGGTTTGATTCTGAACTTTCTTCATTGTCGCTGGAGTCTGTAGTTTGAGTTTCATGCTTGGACTCTGTCTGGACTGATTCGCTTTGTGTTGAGTTTGAATTTGAACTTGATCTGTTGTTTGTAGAGTCTGTACTTTGAGTTTGTTCCTGGGTTGACTCGTTTTCTGCTGAGTTTGAACCGGAACTTGTTCCATTGTTGGTGATTGTGGTTTTAGTTTGCGCCTCAGACCCTGTCTGGGTTGACTCAGTTTGTGGTGAGTTTGAGTCTGAACTTTCGCCATTGCTGGAAGAGTTCATACTCGTGGTTTGCTCCTTGGACTCCATCTGTGTTGACTCGTTTTGTGACAAATTTCCATCATGAGTACTCCCACTTTGCTCAATGGACTCGGTTTGTGCTGAGTTTGAGTCCGAAGTTGCTCCTGTATCGGTAGACTCTGGGCTCTCAGCTTGCTTGTTAGACACGGTCTGTGTTGACTCGTTTTGTACTGAGCTCGAGTTCAAATTTGCTTCATTTTTGGTACTCTCACTTTGCTCTGTGGATGCTGTTTGTGTAGACTCATTTTGTACTAAGTTCGAGTTTGAATTTGCTTCATTTTTGGTACTTTCACTTTGCTCTGTGGATGCTGTTTGTGTTGACTCGCTTTGTTTGGAATGCACATCTGAACTTGATCCATCACTCATGGAGTCAGTACCTCTAATTTGCTGTTCTGTTGAGTCATTTTGGGCTGCGTTTGACTCTGAACTTGTTTCATTGTTTGTAGAATTGGTACCTTCAGTTTGCTCCTTTGACTCTGTATGAGTTGACTCGACCTCTGCAAAACTCGTTCCATTGGAGATAGAGTAGGTATTTCCAGTTTTTTGTTCATCCGTCTCTGTATGTGTGGAATTCAAATCAGAACTTGCTCCATTGTTTGTAGAGTTTTCCGTCGACACTGTCTGTGTTGACTCACTTTGATCTAAATTCTCATCAGAACTTATGTTTGTAGTGTCTGTATATACAGTTTGCCCCTTTGAACCCGTCTCTAACGTCTTCTCAGATTCATCAACCACTTCACTCGAGGCATCATCTCCTTTTCTATTCTCCTCTCTCACACTTTGATCATTTCCATCACTTGTTTTCTCATTTTGATCAACCGACGAGCCTAAGTTCTCAATGCTGTCCTGGCCCTCAACACCATTCTCCGCTTCCTTGATCTTATCCTGTTCATCATGGCAACCTTCAACCTCCCGTTTCGTCTCTTCACTTTCACTCTGTTCATTCCGCTTCCCATCTTCCCTATCATTCTCTTCACTCTGACTTTCAGTCTGGTTCATCTTCTCGATTCCTTCCTCCTTCTCTTTGCTATATTCTCCATCATCTTTACTTTCACTTTCCACAGCTTCATCAGTATTTCTTACACCATTTTCCTCTTCACTGCTGGCATTTTCATGAGAGTTATTTTCATCTACTTCATCTTCACGACGCTCATCATTCGTTTCCTCCGCCTTCGGGTTAAGCCCTTTCCTCCCCAACTTAATCAAGTCATTATCACCATCATTTTCCAACCTTGCAGAGATCGTTGTAGTAGACACTCGCTTCTTGTCACCAGAGTGCTGGAGCTGATACAGCAACCACACACTCACACCAAGCAACACACAGATCTGCAACACATGCTTTATCTTCAATCCTTTGCTCCAACCACTTCTTCGCGGCGACTGCCTAAACATGTTTTCGATTCCAAACAAGGCCAATCTGTAACAATTCAAACATAGAAATGTGCATCAAATGCTAAATCATAAATGATAAATCTAACTACACAGTGATCTAACTTGTATAGATCTAAATATCATCCTTAAAGCAGAAAAACAAAAGTTCATCTGATCAAAACCCTAGAACATGAAAGGAACTAAAATAATCAGTTAATCTAAATTAAATCAATAAACATGTGACATACCGATCAATGCGAAACACAAATCGGTCGTGATCTATATCGAAATCGAAAATGAGGATGATCGTTAACAGATTCACATACAGAAGGAAATGAAGCAATGAGAACTTATCAACTTAACAGCAGAACTAAAATGCTTGAGCAAATGCAAGTAGAATCGTGAAGATGCAAAAGAGAAGTTACCTTTTTGGAAATTACTCCACACAGTTGCAGAATCTGAGGGTTGAAACTACAATGTATGGTGGATCTAATTTAGTGATAACTTGTGATTGAAGTTGCGTATGATAGGATGCAAATTGTTGAAGATTGATTGATGAATTTGGCTTGTGACCTACAAAAATAAGGATATTTTATCTTCTTCTTCTTGTTCTTCGTTTCACAGGCACTACGAAGGCGTATTTCAAGCATAAATTTAGCTGTGTGTTTCTTCATTTGTTTATTTTGAATGACTATTTTATTGTAGATTGCTTTCTTCTCTTTGATTTTATTCATGATTATTCATGAGATTAGGAACAAATTAGACGCTTAACACCGTTCACAATCTATTTCTCATCGTAATTAATATAATTACATTAGAAAAATTATCTTTTTAGGAACAAATTAGACGCTTAACACCGTTACTTAATTATCTTTTTATATAAAATATACTTTTATCTATAATTTTTTTTTAATTTTTTTAATTTTTAATTTTTTTCTAATTAGTTATCTACCTTTCTAATCATACGAGAACAAAATGGAGAGTTTACAATATTTTTTTATGTTATAAAATTTAAACTAGTAATCGATTTTGTTTCATCATCGTTTTTTTATTACCTTTATGGTAAAAAAATTCAACTATTTTAAACAGTTTGACTTACGATTTATATTAGAAATCTATTAGAGACCGTATGATTTTAGTATATAACTTTATATATTTTACTTGGTTATAATTATTGTAAGTTGATATATATGTATAAATAAACGTTGATTAATACATGAAGTATTTAAGTTTTTTTACTGAAAAAGGTTCAATAAACTTAATCGTAAAACCAAACCAAAGCAAACCCTTAGTAATTGTTTGGTTCGGTTTCGTTTTAATTTTAAATGGTTTGGTTTTGATTTCCATCGATAAAAAATTATTATTAACAATTTAAATAAAACCATGAATAAAAGTATATTTAATAAAAAAATTGAATGATTGTTTATTTAAAAACTCCGAGTAGTTCTTTACTAACCTTTTACTATTTTTTATTTTAAATTAATGTTACACACTATCACACTGTATTTATATTCAAAAACAAACCATTTGATTGAATATGAAAAATTAAAAATTCATATCATAAACTAAAATCTTACTTTTTCCAACCCATTTCGAATATAAACCCTAAATCAAATAACTTGAAACGATTAAAAAATCTTGTACCAAAAAAGTTAAAAATCTAGTTGTCTAATTTATATTAGTTTTATTACAAAGGTAATGAACAAATAAAAAAGAACTATAAGAAAATAAAAATCTATTAATAAATTTACATTTTATAAAAAAAAATAAAACTAATTTATTACTAATACTTATGATTATTTCTTTAAACAAAAGGGTATAAAAATAAATAAAAGTAAAGAAAATAAAATGAAAATAATAATAATAATAATAATAATAATAATAAAAGATTAATAATAACACATTTCGTCAAAGTGACCATTAAGAAAATAAGTTTATTAAAATAAAAGTGACTAGAAAAGAGAAAAAAATTAAAAAGAAGTAAAGTAAATAAAAAATAAAAAAAATAAATAAATAAAAGATTAGTGAAAATTACAGATTTCGTCCTTTAAGTGGTAAGGGTAAAATGGTCTTTTATAAAAAGTAACTAAAAAAGTTAACTTTTGTTAGTAGAAAGAACATAAAACGTAATAAGTTTTTAAATAAAGGACACTCAGTATAATTATGAAAGTTTAAGGACAAGATCCATAGTTTTAAATATACTTAAAGGACATAATTTGTAATTTACTCAAAATTTTATCTTCGCTTTAATTACAATAACTTATAATCATACCATATATTATAAGGAATATAATCATATCAATTTAAAAAACGAGTTCTGAATGCTTTAAACAATTTGCAAGTAGTTGTTTGTATAACTAAGTGAAAAACACAAAACTAGTATTTATTAATTTGATCAGTTAAATAAGGCCATGTCAGAGGACTTGCTTTAGTAGCGAATGACATCTGTATATTTGGTCGGGGCAAATAGTTAGACAACTACACGAAGCATCGTCTTGTTAAATCTACCTAAGGGAAGCCCCCTCCTCTAGTAGTATATCATATAATATCGAAATTTTAAGTTAACACACAGTTTTTATGTTAGAGCATTCACATCATATTCTTTATTTTTATACATATAATTACAATAAAACTCATCACTTCTTCTCTCTCATTTCAATTAAATAATAAAGTAAATTAAAAATATTGTCCTTTAATTATTACTAAAATTACGGATCTTATCCTTAAACTTTGATAATTACACTGGATGTCATTTGTTTAAAAACTTATCACACTTTTTGTCTTTATCACTAACTGAAGTTAAATATTTCTTTCTTTCTTTTATTTATTTACTTACTTTTCTTTTTTCTTTTTTACTCACCACTTTTATTTTACAACTTATCTTAAAAATTATTAAAACATTAATTTTAATTGTAAACGAAATTAATTTCATTTATTGATTTTAATATATTATAATTTTATTATTTGTTAAATTTAGTTAACTACTTTTCTGCTAGAACAAATAAAATTTATAGAACACCTAATAGTTTTTCTAAAAATAAAATTTACATAAACCAAAAATATAATTACAGTAATTCATGAAACATAATTTATTAAAACATAAACTAAAACATACATGAGTTTAAATAACACCGATAAATGGAAATTTTAATTAGCACCTAATAGTTTTTCACTAATATATTATTTTGTTTCTTTATGTAATTAATTACTTTACTTAACTTTTCTTTCTTTCTCTCTTATTAAACATTTTTGTTTTATAAACTTATCTCAATTATTATTAATTAATTAATTTAAATATTTTATTAAATTCAAATTTTATTTATAGATTATTAAATTATCTAATGTTTTCATTTATTTACTTTAGTTATTTCACATTAGATAAAAATTAAACTAGTAATCGCTTTGTTACACCGTCATTTTTTAACCCTTTTGGTATAAAATTTTAACTATATCAAATAGTTTGTTTTAGGTATTATATTAGAAACCTATCGTATATTGTATGAAATTGGGCCATGACTTTTTATTTTTCTTAGTTATAATAATTTTATGTTAGGCCTTATATATAATTTGGCTTTGCTTAATATATAAAGTCTTTAATTGTTCTTATTGTGAAGTTTGCTTCTGTTTTAATTTTGGTGGTTTATGTTTGATTTATAATAATTAAAACCCATTAGTAATCGTTTAAAAAAACCGAAAATAATAATACGTTTAATTAAATAACATTCGTGTATTTGTTTAATTAAAACTTCAGAGTCTTTGTTTGGACTTATCATAAACTTTAGATGGATTGGTTACTATTTTATAATATAAAAAAGAGAGAGAGAGAAATTTTAAAAGTCAAACCAAAGCCAAGATCTGACGTGTAGAACAACCCACTGACCCATGTGTTTTAAAACTGATTGGGCCAATAATATTTTAATACCGCATAATATATATTTTTTAATTTTTTACTTAAGGCTTGAATTTCTTTCCCGGTCTATTTGCTTCTTTTATAGAAAAATTTAATACATAATCTTTTTATTTTTCCTATACATTTTTATATAAGTCTTATTGAAAATGATTTTTTTTAAATATATTTTTATTATAAAATAAATATTAGCTGTCTGATGAATGTTTTAAAATAGAATAGTAATTTATTATATATTTTAATATAATAAAATTAATCATAACTCATATTTAATGATTAAAAATAACTAGTTAATAATTTTTAAGATAAGTATTTAAAATAAAAAGTGGTTAAAAATATAGAAATAATAAAAAGTAAAGTTAATAAAATAAACACACAAAGAAAGAAAATAAAATATTCATAAAAATTACACATTTTGTCCTTTTGAGGGTTATGGGTAAAATGGGTATTTACAAAAACTTGACAGAAAAAGTTAACTGCCGTTAGTAAAAAGGATAAAAAACGTTACAAATTTTTAAATGAAGGATGCTTAATGTAATTATTAAAGTTTAAGGACAAGATCTGTAATTTTGAGCATACTTAAAGGATAAAAGTTTTAATTTACTATAATATATTTTATACCTTTTTTCATTACATGATCTCTATCATTCACTCACAATTACTTTCAAAAATATTAAAAAAATTATAAGGGTTAAACAGTTAATCCTTAAATTTACAGATGAACAGTAACATTTTATCTTCTCCACTTACAACCACTCAAAATCATCTCATACATGGACTGTGAGTGCTTTAAGTGAACCATAAATACTTTTAAAATCGGATTTTATTCAATCATATGTTCTTGGTTAACTGATTAATTCCTTCTCCACAGGTCACCAACTAGAAACAGGTCGCGTGTTTGATTCCTATTGTAGTGTTTTTTTAAGATGTGTAATTATGAATTTACCCTTAATACTTTTTTTACCCAATTCAACCCAAAGCCCTTCCCAATGCCCCCATTGCCACAACAGTCTTGTTTCTTCTTTTACATTGATTTCATCCCGTAGCGGAGTAGCATGAAAAACTAGTCGAGAAAAGCCTCCTCATTGCTACCTCGTTTCTTCTCGATTTTGAAGGTTAGTTTTCAATGTGATTTTACGAAACACCCTAGTTATGATTCTCTTTATTCTTTATTTTTAATGTGTTTTCATATAAAAAAATTAATATTCTGATTGTCATATGTTTTCAAGATAATTTAGTGTAAACATTTTTCAAACAAAACGAATCATTCTTCAAACAAAACATATATTCATATCATCAGTTCCAACATTTGATGTGACTCTATTTCCTGTTTACTATGAATAATCGGATCCACACCTTAAAGAAAATTATTTGAACAATCACATGATTAAATAAACCTTAACTGATTAAACTTAAATGAATTGCTCTTCTCATTGCAGTAGCATTAAGTGGTTCAATAAGACACTTGAATAGAACAATCTAAGTTCTTGGTGCTATTAATATTTTTGAAAAGATGTCGCATTGTAATTATCGCTTTCATAAGATGAAAATACATAGAAAACTATAAATGTAAGTTTTTTTAATTTCTTTTTGCATAGTATATTTTGTTAACATTTTAATTAGTTTAACTATGTATAATTTGACCCGACTCGACTTGACCCGATCTGACGATCCAAAAATTTTTATGTTGTTTTGTTACAAATCTAATCGGCCCTTAGCAAAAAATTCCTATTGCTTCACTAACCGTCTTCCACCTAAGCGCATGTTCACAAATTCTGGTGCCGGTGAGGATGAAATTAATGGAAAATGTCAATACATCACGGACAACTATAAATAATATAATGCAAGCGTTAACAAAGTAGATATAAAAAGACTATGTTAGAATTCATGTATTACATGAGTGAAATAAATAAAACATATTAATCATTAGTTTTATGAATATTTTATTTTTTAAATGTTATTATCCATTGGTGAAATAATAATATAATGAATATTAAAAAGTTATAGCACATAATAGATTAAAAATTATTACTCTATATTTAATATTTGTTAATAAATTATTAAAATAACTACATTTATATTTTAGATGTTTAATATTTTAGTTTACTTTATTTACAATAGTTATCATTTAATATGAGAAACACAAGAATCACAAATATAAATATATTTTTTAAACATATTTTAGTTAAAAAGGAAAGTCAAATTTTGTTTTTATAATTTATGTATTTATTATGAGAGAGAGACGAGAAAATAAATTTTTTGATATACTATAACGATGACACGTGTCATTTGATATTCTAGAATGATGATACACGTCTTAAAAAAAACTTCTTTTATTATATGTTATACATTTGGAATATAAGATACTAAAATATTTAGAAAACGTAACTCAATTAAAATACGTTATACAAACTGATTATGTTGAAGAAAAGGCTAAGGTTATAGGTTCTTAAAAATTTTAAACCCATATTTAGTCTTAGTTTTTCTTAATTATTTTGCTAGATTTGATTTAAATAATTGAACAATTTTTTAGTGAGATGAAAAGTCGTGTGACGGACTAACCCCCCATTATTTTGTCATAGCAAGTCTTGCTCGTATAGGTACCCCAATATTGAAAGTCGTTTACAACCGTTCAAAACCGAACCAAACCAGAAAACCCAGTTTCATGTCAATTTGATTTGTGAAAAATAAGTGTTAATCATCTTTAACCCAACCTAAACAGTTTGGGTCAAGAATCTGATTTGTTCACATTTACCTTATACATTAAGATGGTGGGGGTGTTTATGTCACACTACACTAATCACATAATATCATATCACATCACATTACATTGCATCACACCAAATTAGTAGAGCTACTCACACCACATTATTGTACATCAATTTTTTTAAAATTGCTTCATTAAAAAAACTAGTTTTAAATAAAAAATACAAGAAAATAATAATTATAGTAGTAAAACAAATTATTCTTTGTCATCTGAAATTGTGATATCCATGTTCTCTGCAACATGTTCCACGAGATGGAATCTAAGTCTAAAATATGTGTTCTAATCGCGCAACTCCAAAATTGTATTTTCGTTCTCAACTGTAATCTTCAGTGGATCTCGAATGTGCATGGGAGAAATAGCATTGACGCCATTCTTTGTAACCATATTGTGGAGTATAATGCACGTGCACATTTGACTTCTCATCCTTTCGACCTTCATCGGTTTAGCCGATCGAGTAATTATTTGACATCTTCTTTTTAAAACATCAAAAGCTCGTTCAACGTCTTTTCTTGCGGATTTTTGCACCTTTTTTTATTTCTTTTTTTTGTATTTAACTTGATAAAAATATGACATCACAAAAGTTGACCAGAAAGGATATATTCCGTCGGCTAGATAGTAACCACGTTTATGCCGATGTCCGTTAACATCAAACGGACATATCTGAGCGGTTCCATTCAATTCTCGTGTGAAGATTGAAGATTGATCGAGAACATTAATGGTGTTGTTAGATCCGGGCACACCAAAATAAGCATGCCTAATCCACAAATATTGTGATGCCAAGGATTCGAGAATCACCGTTGGCCATAGTGATCAGTTCGATGATATTGTTCTTGCAAACGCGTAGGACAATTTACCAATCCTAATGAGTGCAATTGATACGACCGAGCATGCCTGGAATATCATATCTATATTGATTTACAACATATAATAATACAATGTCATGACTAGTAGGTCTTCGTAAATATTAATCACCGTATAATTCAATAATAGGGTTGCAAAAATATTCAAGATATTAAAGAGAAGTCCTAGCAGACATGGTTAAGTATTCATGCTAACCACCAAAATTGTCGCTTGATTGATGGTGACTTCTCAGATTGAGGAGCCAATTGGTTTAATTAAAGAAATAATACCATACATAGTATAAACATACTCATACAAGACGATATATTCATCGTTGATTCAACATTGACTAAACCGTGTAAAGGTATTTTATAAAAAGTTACGACTTTGGGTCATATTATAACCGGTTTATTTAACTATCGTAGGTTGGATTTAAACTTTGAAAATTTTATTAGAACTAATCCATCCTACGACATGAACCAACCTGCTAGAATTTATACCAACAATTAGTTATTCAAATATTGTCTAAACAGGAACCGAACTTTTAAATAAGTAAGAGCTACACTATTAAATACATTAGACCTAATTTAAATAAATATCAAACCAATACCTAAATTTACATGAAATTGTTGAATTATTACATGAATCTAATATATATATGTCGTAACATAAAGTCTAATATCATGATTCAATTTTGTGTCAACTATTAACCTATGAGAGAAATACTTTTACGACACACAATAATTCCATTAGGTTATAAGTTTTTCGGTAAATAAAACTTTAATAATATTATATTTTCTGTTAAATAGCAAGTAATGTATAATTATATTAAAATCATATTTATTAAGTATTAAGTAAGATAAGTTTTAATTATTTAAATGCTATTTATTTATATAATACGAGTCTTTTATACATAAATTATTAGAAAAACTATATCGTTAGAGTTTTGGTCTCCATTTGATGTAGAAATTTAGATATGACAAAGAAACTTTCACATATTTATAATATAATTTTAACATTTACCAACTCTTGACAATTATATTAAGTTTATTTGTTAGACTGACATTTACTTTGCTTAAGTAAAGAACACCTATGCTTATCAAAGGATTATGATTATTGGACTTCTACAACGTATATGTCTTCAGTTAGCCTATGCACTAATCAACATGCGACTAATGTTTATGACGGAACAATATCTTTATCGATCCACAATCAGGATAATACATGAAATTTAGTACCGTACACTATAATGCTTCGTGTAGTCTCTTCAATTGATCTTATCAGATAATAAATCAAATTCACGTGTGTAAAAGAATGGATACAAAACAAAATTCACAGATCTTATGACTTGCGTTTGTTTTATATGCCGCATACACAAACATAAAATAAATACATTATAACGTAATACTGTCATATAAATATTTTGAGGAATTTTTTTTTTTTTGTGGTTCTCTCATAAAATAAAAATGAAAAGATGCTCGGTTGAGCAAAAGCAAACCCACTTTACAATGGACCCCTCGTACTATTCAGATATACCACTATCAGTCCCTTTGTACTTAATATTCTCCAATCTCCCTATCTAACCGTATTCTACATATAGCCCCCTCCCACAATTTCTAATTTATTCGACTCACACACACCATATAAGAGACAACTTTCATCATTTTTGTATATCACAAATGACCTATTCTTTGTGCATATTTCATAACAACGTTCTTGTCACTCTTTTCCTAATCGGGTTCGTGACATTGTTACCGGTGACCAATACGAAGCCGGCTACATTCCTTCAAGATTTTCAAATAACATGGTCGGATTCTCATATCAAACAACTCGATGGCGGCAAGGGCATCCAACTAGTCCTTGACCAAAACTCAGGTGGGTACATAATACACTACTTTAACTATGTGTATATGCAGGTGTGCTGGTGTTGGTTCTGGTTCTTATGCATCAAAACACATGAAATCAATGGTGGATCCAATAAATTCTTTAGTGAAATTACTCCTTGAAACTTTTAAGTATCATCAAGTGGTAAATATCGTATACAACACATAAAAAATAAGTATCAAATAAATTTGGTACCAGTGTTAGCTCCATAGTAGATCCAACTACATTGCATGTGATAATTATCATCTTTATGTATTACAGGATGTGGGTTCGCTTCAAAGAATAAGTATTTGTTTGGCCATGTGAGCATGAAGATTAAGCTCATTCCTGGAGACTCTGCTGGCACAGTCACCGCGTTTTACGTATGAATTTCCACAATGTAAAACTTGCTTTTGATTTGTATAACATATACATTGATGGATCATTGTTCTTTCATGGTTCTTGATGACAGATGAACTCGGATACTGATGAAGTACGCGATGAGCTTGATTTTGAGTTCTTGGGAAACCGAACCGGGCAACCATACTCGGTCCAAACCAATGTGTATGCCCATGGAAAAGGTGATAAAGAACAAAGGGTTAACCTATGGTTTGACCCTGCTGCTGACTTCCACCTTTACTCCATCCTATGGAACCACCAACATGTTGTGTAAGTACAACCCAATCATGCACTTTCAAACCACATGCTAGCTAACTTGAAAGCTATGTTGTCAAAGGCCCAAAGGGTGAGCCTATGTCCTAGGCACAAGACGCTTAAAAAAATAGTTTTTAAGTTCAACACACAGTATAAAATTATCATTTTAAAAGATTCAAAACATGTTTTAACTTGGTCAGAGCAAATTTAAGTTCGTTCTAAAAATTATTTTTGGATTTTTCAAGCCAGTTTAGCAGAAATTCACAAGATTATTTATACAGATTTTCAGTGGATGAAGTGCCTATAAGAGTGTACAAGAATAATGAAGCCAAAGGAGTTCACTTTCCAAAGTCTCAACCCATGGGGATTTACTCCACCTTATGGGAAGCCGATGACTGGGCCACGAGGGGTGGGCTCGAGAAAATCGACTGGACCCAAGCACCATTTTATGCATACTATAAGGACTTTGATATTGAAGGGTGCACCACACCAGAGCCAAGTGCTTGTGCTTCCAACCGAGCCAACTGGTGGGAGGGTCCGAGCCACCTGCAACTTGATGCTGTTGCAGCACGCCGATACCAATGGGTCCGTATGAACCACATGGTGTATGATTATTGCACTGATAAACAAAGGAACCCGATCACCCCACCGGAATGTTTGTATGGAATTTAAGAAGTTTATTTTCAACATTAATACTTGTCTAAAGTTGTATGATGCATAAGATGAACCGGGGTAAGAAACTAAAGTGTTATTGTTTGTATTTTTTATTCTAAAGTTATTGTATTTATATCTACCCACGGAATGAGTGGCAATAAATATCTTCAATAAATTGAGAGAATGACATTTACATATGTTCATGTACATCATGTGTATACGAAAAGGATTTATAAATTTATATTAATAGTAGTTATAGTACAATCAAATTAATGACAGAGTTATGATAATGTAGAATGACATATTAATAAAATTAGTCTTTTATAAGATAAAAAGTAGAAGGCATTATTAGATACTCAATCAAAGGCGACTAATATTTTTTACCCTACTAACATAGAAGCTATTAAATACTCAATCAAATAACCAAGATAAAAGAGGTAACAAGACATACAACAAGTCATACTTGTCATATGATGATCAAACCATGATCAACGATCTGAACGACATATTCAAAATACATGTTAAATGAGAAAGGTCAAATGAAAACGTGTTATAATTTTAGTTAGATTATAGAAAAATATAAAATATAGAAAAAAGACTCTATTAATTTCCTTAAAAAAATTTAAAACCTTTAAAATTTTATAAAAGACTTTGCAAAGTGCTTTAGTTCAAATTTTGAATTGATGGAATATATTTTTGAATAAGTCTTTCAATATCAATCCACACTAACCTTGAATTAAAACGGTAAACAAAACTTATTTTAGGAAATTAAACATCTATCCAACTTTGAAAAAACAAATGCACTGCTACTAACCTTGTGGTAATCTTCACAAATTTAACAAAGTCAATTGAGAACTTAATCTAATGCAAAACTTAGTAATAAATATCATATTTGCCGATGATAATTAAATTAATTGGTTTAAGAAGAGACACTTCATATCTTTTTAAATAGAATTTATGGATTCGAGTTTTACTTGGTGCAATATGCTTCAAGTGGGTCATGATTTTTACCACAGTTGGATTTTGGGTGGTGGGTTTCCCCTATAATGATAGGTGGACTCGGTCACTAGCGTTGTTTGTGTTTGCGGGTGTGGGTGACTTTTCACCAATGAATTTACTCGGATGGAATGGGCTTAAAGTATTCGATGCCCCCTCAAAAAAATAAGTAAATACCATACTTCAATTCACCCGTACTTATTAATTACCTCTTGCAATACAAAACATACTAACATATATTCAATGGATCCCCTTTCATTTCCATCAAATTTTCATATACCAGAAGAAGATCAAAGATTTAAACTTCCTTTCATTTAAACATTGTTCTCGGTGATCACTACCATACTTAGGTGTTGTTTTTTTCCGGTAAAATGTTTGCAATCTGCAGACTACATCCTCAGACCACATCCGCAGGAGAATAGGTGGATCAAACATTTGCAGTCTGCAACAATAAGAGTATCTGTTTTTTAATGTCTGCAAACTGCTAAATTTAACTGGTGGTGGTATACGGCGGTAGTGATGGTAGACGGTGGGTGGTGGCGGACGTTGTGTGGAGGCGGACGGTGGTGGTGGCGGATGGTGGTGGAGGTGGACGGTTGTGGTGAACATGGATGGTGGTGGGTGATGATGTTTAATACACTACAAACTTTTGAAAATTTTAGAAGTGGTTGTGCCAAGTCTGCACCATGCAGACCTCATGCAGACCTCGTGCAGACCTTTTTTAATGAAAACTATTTCAAAAAACGAACACTCTACAAAGCTTAACGTATGTGTGTAGTCTGCACAATACAGACAAAAGAGGTCAAGAAAAGTTTTTTTGAAAAAACAAACACCTTTTAGTGATACGTCATATGAGATGAACACTATCTAGTTTTAGTGAGACGTTCAAGGGGATCAGTCTAATTAATGAGACGATCTTACACCAATGATCGCTACCAATGATCTCAGCTTAAAGTCCGTATCATATGATTTAACTTTACACTAGCTAAGACGTTACACTCCCTTGATAGCGTTGAAAATACTTAGACGATATTGATGATTGGATAACCATCATCCGAGGTACATAGTACAATAATTGAAATGGGTCCTATAGTCGTTGTCAATTGGTTTTTTTGGGTGTGCACATGTGGATTAAGTGGTCATAAGTCTAGGCACGTGCATATTAAGATACTTATCGAGTATTGTCGAGAGTCCTAACATGTTACATATGTGTGTCCCACTATAACATGTGTATGAAGGAAGTGGTAATAAATTGATCATTGATGATCACTTAATTGTTAAGTACTTTTTACAATCCAAATTTTGAAAGTGAGAAAAGATATATTGATAGGATACTAAAATTAAACTAGGAGATCGACATATATTTAATTTTTACTGTTAATAGAATACTAAAATTAAACTAAAGTTTTTCTTTTATTAGCTCAAGATGTTGAAAATCATAATTACATAACAAAGTATATATAAATAAAAAAACTAGGATTTATGATTTAATGAACTTGAAAACAAATATGAGCCAAGCCTTTATTTTTCTTGTTGCCAACTTGAGTCCAAGCTCCAAAATCTTTACAAATGTAACAATCTCCCACTTGAATGTTGTACATAATCCACTAAGGTCATCCAAGCAGCCACATAAACTTAAATAATCTACGAAACAAAAACAAGTCTTCCAAACCTTCAGTTATTAAATACAAGCTACTACTTCGTAGTAGATTTCCTAGTTGTAGCGACCCCTCTTATCAAGTACCTAAGGGGCCTATTGAAGCTCTAGAGAACTCTAATAGCCCAGTCATAGCTAACCCAGTAATGGCTAGCCTTGCTACTAAACCATCCTTTGTCTCAACCGAGTTGCACACTTGATCGGATCCAAAGATACACCGAGAACAATTAGCACTCTCAAAACTCAGCAAATAATCTCAAGTAGAGATTTTCTATCAATCAATATATACATTGATGAGTAATTTTTCTATCATTGTTCTTGATGACAAATGAATTCAAATACCAACCAACTACGTGATGAGCTTGATTTTGAATTCTTAGGAAACCAGACTGAACAACCATACTCCATCCAAGTCTATGTGTATGCCTATAGAACGAAGATAAAAAACAAAGGGTTAACCTATTGTTCGATCCCGCTAACTTCCATCTTTACTTCATCCTACGACACGACCAATATATGATGTAAGCTTTATCTAATCATACACTCAAAGTTTAAAACCATGTTCTTGTCAAATTGGAAGCTATGTTTGTCAAACGTTTAAGGTTCAAAGGGTGAGCATGAGGGATAGGAACAAGACACTTAAAAAGAGATAGTTTTTAAGTTTGATACATAGTATAAAGTTATCATGTGAAGAGGTTTGAGACATGTTTTAGGCCTGTTAATGCTAATTTTAGCTCCTTCCAATATATTTTTGGATGTTTCAAGCTAGTTAATCTGGAATTTACAGTTTGACTAAACCTATCTTGAATCTTGGTATCTTTTTTGAATTACCATGAGACACTTTTTTTTTGCATTGCAATGCGCTTGAGCACCTAGGCACACACATAACTTGAAAATTCAACTAAACTATGCATGATCATTTGTATGGTTTTAGTGGTTAAGGTATAAGAGTATACAAAACAATGAAGCTAAAGGAGTTTACTTTCCAGAGTCTTAACCCATGGGAATTCACTCCACATTATGGGAAGCTAATGACTAGGCCATAAGGGTTAGGTTTTAAAACCAACTCGACGCAAGCACTATTTTATGCATATTATAAGGACTTTGATATTGAAGGGTGAACCACATTGGAATATAGTTCCTAGACCTTATAAGAAGAAAGAATGTGTGGAAGAAAAGGTACTTACGATGGAGCTTATGGGGATGCTTGTGGTGGCCACACTTGCAGGCACTAGTCACCGATGAAGTAGGGCACAAACAATTGGAGCTATGCATGAGAAAATAGTTAGTTAACAACAACTAGAGTATTAAAATAATGATTTGTTTGGAGAAAAATGTCAAGAAGGTTATTGCTAATGTTGTGCATCATGTTTTGCAAATTGTGATGCCCATCATCCTGACTAAGGTGCTAAAGAAAATTGGTAAAGACAGTAAGACTGAACGGAAAAAGAAATCCAATAAACGAAAATCAGATAACAGTACTGGTATCGAATATGAGAAGGAGAAGGAAGACTATGATAACAATTTTGAAAATGAGTCTGCTAAGGGCTACGACTATAAAACCTTCAAGAGATGTAATCCCCCTCCTTTGGATGGAAAAAAGTAATGTTTTCATAATCAGATAGAACAATGAACCGGACATCTTACTGGTTCGCTGGTTGGACTGGATTTGAGAATCAAATAAAATTTTAATTATTTAAATGCATATATGTAAAAAATACTAAAAAGTTTAAAAAATAAAGAAACCGGTAAAAACCAATCTGACCCCGATTTAACTGGTCTAGTTCCCAGTCTGAACGTCGATTCGACTACCTATTCAATGCCAAATCCATTTTAAGAATTGAAACGGACCAAGTTGGGGTCTAATTCCTGGTCCGACCTAGTTTTTAAAACAATGGAAAAAAGGACCTCATTCCTACTTTTCATTAGGTATTAGAAATGGAGGCATATATCTAGATCAGTGAGTGTAAAGAGGGTCAAGTTGTTAAGTTTGCTGCATATTTCTTCGTATCTAAAACTCTACATCGCATTGGTGGGCTATGATCAAGCAGATTAAAGGTAGTCATGTAGTGAGGAAGATTGCTGAAAATATATATGCATATTTCTCAATTCAATTACTAAATACACATTGTTACATCACGATTGATTTGGTTAACTTATTTTGTAGTGACTTTGTATGAGAAAGTAAAGTTGAGGGACTGTTGCGGTAAGAAAGCTTTAGGAGATGAGTTTAGCTGTGGAAATCATCAAGGGTTAGAACATGAAAGTTATGGATTGTGTTATAAATTGATTAAAGTTTGAAGACTCACAGTGCACAAGCCCATCACAATCGATCACTTTCAACTTAAGGTTTCTTCATGTCTTCATCATATCTTTTTCTTAGAACTGCTCAAGATTTGTTGCGTCTAGGGTTGGATCCATCTTATTTTCCTTTGCACATCAACTGTTCAGCGTCATTTGTACATCAACTCCCAAAACAAGTTTCTTCGTCTGATGTGTTTAATCTACAATACTCTTATTATTTCTTGAACTTATCTTTTATCTCTATGGATTGATCTTGTTCTTGTTGTTTCTAAGTCTGTATCATGATTTTTATGATCTTACCACATTGGTGAAGATCTAGAATAGGAATTACTCACAGATTTAAATGGAAACCGTAAGTTGTTTACGTTGCTATTCATTTTTAATCTAGTTTAGTTGGATTCTTGTTTTTTCGACATGTGGGAAGCCATAACTCACAAGAATTGTAAGAATCAAAGCTTGCATTCTAGAAGAAAAACAAATGAGTAAATGGAGCGCTACTTTTGATCTCATACAAATAATTTAAGAGTTTGATAAAGGTTGGGATTTGTTCGAGATCTAATTACAAACAGATTTGCATCATAAATCTTCTCAGTTCTCACAACGGTGATAGAAGGGGTGGTCGGTGGGTAGGCAGAAGGGGACTCATTAGGGGGAGCAAATTGAAAAGTCTTTCGAACTACTACCAAACAACCCCTTACTCCAATACGTTAATGTCATCTAAATAAGAAATTGTAAAACACTCAAATGATATCAAAAGGAGAACATATACATTAATTGCATGTACAACACAAACATAGTCCTTAAAATTTCACCATTAAAGCCTTGAAATAACATATAACAATAAAAGTTTGGTCAATGGATCTACTAGACATTCCACACAAATTAAATCCCTTTAAAGCAAGAGATGTAGAAATCCAGTCCGATAGATCAAAATACAATGCATTTACAGAAGAATATGAAATGATACAACTGGTGCAGAAGATGTTTCTTTCTTCCCTATATGTTTAAAAACATTCAAATGTCACACTATCAACGATACAACGGGTTGCAAAAGGTAATTTTGTGTATGTCCTTTTTTTCATGTTGCCTGTTATGATATCTCATATGTTTTAGTGTTTAAAAACATTCGAATGTCACACTGCTAGTGTTTTCAAAGTCCAATTTTTACTCGTAGTGCTCAATTTTGTGTCTTGTGGTAAGGAAAACACATTATTTTTTAATGCAAACCAAGAGTTCGTATTTGTGATTTATAAAACCTATAAAGATTATCATTCTTTATCTAGGAGTCGATGGTTTGCTAAAGCTCTAGACTATTAAGATAAACGAATGTGTTGCAACTTATGATCAACATGCGAATACTATTATAAGCAGGGTCGGAGAGTATCATGTCAAAGTGATCCCAAAAAAATTTCCTTTGTATATAGCATTTACTTAACTACAAAACTGGTGATGTCACATGATTTCTGAAAGTGGCCCAAATAAAAGGATTTGTGTATGAGAAACAAAAAGAAAACATAGGCTACTTATAATATGTGCTCTATTGCATTCTTGCAACTTTGAGGCGGGGCTCTTTGATTAATAAAAGTGGCCCAAAAACATGCAACTTTGGGGCTCCTGAAAGTGACCCAAAACCCTAATACATTAAGTAATACACGACAAACACGTCATCACGGCTATTACGTCGTTGTAAAATATAACACATACTTTCTAATAAAAGTAAGCGTCACCGCACCATAAAAGTCAAAAGGGCATTCGGTCGTAAAATCTGTACTCAGTGGTAAATACGAAACTTAAAAAACTTGATTCTGAATAGTTCTTTTTTTTTTAAAAGATTCATTTTAATACGTTTATTAGTTAGCTAAATTAATAACCTAATTTCTAAAAAAACTAAACAGTTATATAAAAAATATAAAAATAAAATATAAGATTTTATCTTTTGGTTATACAAAACGTCATATGTGTAATATATTAAGCTATTTTAAATTGTAAGCATGTTTTTTTTAGTTTATTTTGTAATATATATTGCTTTAAATATATATATTTTTTGTTATATACGTTTTTCCTGTAACAATGCACGGATTGACACTCGCTAGTTTTTTATAAAATTACAAACCCGATGCATGATACTTCCATATGAAGATCTGGGGTGATGACTGATGAGCCAACTTAGACATGACATAGTTAAATAGTTTTATTATACTAAACATGATAATATTTGTAACAAAATTTGTTCTTTCTCTTGATGAAAAATCAAGGAAACTTCACCTTCGTTACTTTCTTCCAGATAGACCTTAACAATGTCGATTCTTAATATTACTCAAAAGTAATAAAATAATTAGGTTTTAGGATGTAAATGTGTTTAACAAACAAAATGTATTGGGTTGACACATTATACATATATACAATTTCCAAAAGGATGTACAGTGTTCAATTTCTTATGCAAAGGTGAAAAGTGGGCATGAGGTTAGTAGGTTACATCATTGGTTTACATGAGTTCTCAATTTCTTTTCTTTTTAATTTTGACTATATAAATAGAATTATTAAAAACAACTTGAGAGGGTGTCAAGATTGATAGCTTAATTTCTTTTTAATTAAATTAATTGAATTATTGAAAGAAAAATAGTCTCTTATTATGAAGATAAGAATTGATTTTAAATAATTTCAATTTGTGACCTTCTTATATATATTTATTAGTTAATTTCCTCTCTTCTTTTTCCTAATATAATTACAATATAATTTCTTTTTTAAGTTATTCGGTATTAGGTTGTTGTGTCTCTACGAATATATATATTTGTGTTTTCTTAGGTTTTTCCTACGTCACAACATAAGTTTGTTTAAAATCAAGTTGTTTTACGTGTCATTTATTATTTCTTTCATAGGCATGGAAAATTTATGTCACAACACACATGTGTAACTTTCATTTTTGTTACATGTTAAACTTAATATTTGATTTATTTATCAAAGCTTATTTGTTGTACAAACTGACATGTTTATTTATATATGTTTATAGCTATTTCTATATTTTGTTTAAATACGTAGTAATTTCATTCGATAAAAGTTAATTAACACGTTACTGCTTCCAATACAACTAAAAAAGGTGTTATCCGCCATGAAGCTCGGGTATTAGTTATACTTACAAAACATAACACATATCCTCATATTATTTACCAAAAACGTTTTTAACAAACATTTATTTCGGATTTTCCATAAAACAACCAAACAAAACCGTGTGTTTTGATTTTAAAATAAAATTTAAAACAACAAGTTACAAGACAAAATTCTAATTATATACGAAATTAATTATTAAAATAATGAAATTAAAACCTTTGGTTACAATACTTAAAGGGTTCGTGTGTAACTACACAAACATTAGAGTAGCTATTTACAACTTTCCAAATCATTGGGGGTCAGTTTTTGTACTTTAAACAACAAAATATCTTAAAGATCTTTTTATTCCATTTGGTCATCGTTGTGACTTGAGAGATCACAGAAGAATGGCGAATTTGTTCATGAAACAAGCGAAAGAATACTCCCAGACCCGACCCGATTACCCACAACAACTGTTCGATTTCATCTCCTCCAAAACGCCCACCCACGACGTCGTTTGGGACGTCGGCACCGGCAGCGGTCAAGCCGTCACCTCCGTAAGTCCATCATCCTCCCACTCGTACCATTTAATATTTTCATGTATGTTTTATTAACGGCATATGACCTCGCTTCGAACTATAGATATTATCTTAATAGTTAATAAGACTTACTAATTTGTTTTTTAACCGGGACACCACGGGAATCCCAAACAGTGGCGGGCCTAGATAATTTTTTTTTATGGTTGTCGGAAACTGTCGGTGTCGTATGGTTCTCATCTGATTTTATATTTTTCGGTCTGGTTCAGTTCAAGTCGGGTTGGGTAAAACACTGATACCGAAAATGAATATGCCAATCTGGATCTAAAACCTAGACGACGTTAAACTTATTTAATTAATAGAATGTGTGTGTATTTAATTAAAAATCAAATATGAATCAATTTTTATATTGGGTGCGGAATTATAATTCTAGTCAAATATAAATACTTAAATGTATATTATCTATAGCATAAAACTCATAGCTGATTCAGTTAATTACAAAATCATATAGAATACATAGAATATACTATAGTTTCATTAAATATATATACAAAAAACCAACATGTGAAAGATAAATATAAGATAAAAACTAATTCAAAATCAAATAAACTAAAAGAATGTGGGATATCCTCAAAAAAACTTTTAAGAACGGAGCATGCATAATAACTTTAAAATTTTAGTAATTATTTAAAAGTATATTATATTTTAAACAGATCTTGTAATTAATATTTGAACTAACTAAATACATTTTCCAAAAGAGTTGATTACATAAAGGGTCCATATGTTTAAGTCTGTTTTCACTTTCGGTCTCCAGGTTTGAAAAATTGCAAGGTCGGTTCAAAAATTTGTCAAAACGTAACACAAAAGGTTATTGATTTGGATGACTGTTAACTTTTTCTGTTAAGTCCTAATAAAATGATCAAAATACATCTGATCACTAAAAATCAATATTTATGAAAGATGAGACCCACAACTTCATCTTCAAATTTAAAACTCTAATCGCATTATTCTACCAAACCACCACCACCACCACCATCATCCTACCAGACCACTACCACTACCCCCATCACTGCCCATCAGTATAGCCCACCACCATAGTCTAACTCTCTCTCTCCCCCTCACCACGATAGTGCCCTCTTATCCATTCATCTTCATCTTCAAATAGTCACTGCAACCCACCATCATAACCCACCGCCACCATTTCTTGATAGATTTGTGGTAACAAAAGCATCACTTGTCACCATCATTGCAGCCTAACCTTGATTGGATTCGAGGTGGCGACTCGCGGTGTTGGAGATGTGGTTGCAATCTAGTGGTGTTGAAGATGGTGATTGCAAACCTGTGGTGATAGGTATGGTGATGATGTGGTGATGGGTATGGTGATGACGTTTCGATGGTGTTGGGGATGGTTGTTGTAGAGTGGCGATGGTGGTGGCGTTCTAGTTGTGGGGGATGGTGGTGGTGTTAGAGATGGTGGTGGTAGATTGGTGGTGGTTAGAGTTTTAAGTTTTCACAAAGGGTAGTTTAGTCATTTTTTTAAGTTAATAGAAAAAGATAACAGCCATCTAGATCAAAGATCTCTTATGTTATGTTTTGATAAACCTTTGGACTGATCTTGTATTTTTTTCAAACCTAAGGAATGAAAGTAAAAAACAAACTAAAACACAGGGATCTTTTATGTAATTAACTCTTTCCAAAACTAATAACTCCTTTATTTATGTTTTCAAGAGGACGTGAATATTTGTTTTAATTTTCTTACACTTCCCAAAGAAACATTATTACATCATATTTATCACACCTAACCCCATTTTATTTTTCTTTATTTTTCGATTCATTTGATCTCATCTCTTTTTCTCTCTCTGTTAAAACCAATGAGTTTTAAATCTCCCAATTTTTCCTCAAAAGTATTCATTGCTTTTGAAGAACAAACCAAATGGGTGATGCTTTACAGAGGAAAGGACATGCAGCTTAATCTTTTATATTTTCAAGAATATCTGATCTTGTTTTTTTTTCCTCAAAGTATTCATTGCTTTTGAAGTACATTGATTCAATAATGAATTTTTTTGCGATACATTCGTTTAATAATAACAAATTACAAATAAGAACATGTTTAGAATGAGATTTTATTTAACAAGTTTCAAATTCCCAAATTTCACAACAAAGTGAAACTATAATCAATTACACACTTACACAATAATAATTAACAATGTTAATATTCATGATTAGAAACTAAAGTAAGTACCTAAACTCTAATCATAATATTACTAATTAGCAAATATCTTTTTGCGTAATTGTTGCACCTTAAGTTTTGATGATTGTATATATTGCTCATTTTTATTTTTTGTATCTTCAATTTTTTTACTTTAAAACTCAAAATCTTTACATCTTTTACAATTTAACTACTATATTTTTTTCACTTTTAACTTTGGTCCCTATTCTCTTCATCTCTTACAAATTTTTTATTTTACGTTTTGGTATAAATTTTACGAGTTAACATGCCGCAACGTACACGTGTGGTTTAACGTCTTCCCCTATTTTTTTCTAGTTACAAAGCACAGGTCCTACATCAACTTAGTTATTGTTTTTAGTGTTTTATGATTTGTGTGCATGGTTCAATGTCTTACGTGTACTTTCCGTTCGATTTTATTTTTTTCATTTTTATTTATTTTCTAATACGAGTTTTAGCGTTGTTTATGGTCGCTAACGATGATATAACATTGGTGTTACTTAACATCATTTTACGCCCCCGTCACAACACGGGGCTTAACACTAGTTTTATCTAAACAAGAAAAAAACACTACAATTAATAGATTATAACACTAGAAATTTAGAATCAAAATCGAAACTAAACAATTAATACTATAATTCATTATCTAAACTTTAATTTCATCTAAACAAAAAGAAAACTACAATTAATAAATTACAAACCCTAGAAATCTAAAATCAAAATTGAAACTAAACAATCAATACTATAAGTCATTACCTAATGTTTAATTTCATCTAAAAATAACTACATTTAATAGATTGCAACCCTAGAAATCTAGAATTAAAATCACACTATTAGTCATTAACTCAATATCCAATGTTTAATTTATTTAAACAAAAAAAATCTAGAATTAATAGATTAACCCCAGAAATCTATAATCAAAAGTTGAAACTAAACAATGGTGGTCGGCCGGCGGAGGGCGGTGGCGGTCAGCGGAGCAGCAGCTGTGAAGATGTCAATGGTCTTCACTTTTTATTAGTTGATTAGGCTTCTAATTAACATATTCACTATATTTAACTAATTGGTTTTTAAAATATTTGATTGGACTAAGCTATTAAATAAATTTTGGGATTCTAATTAAACCTGTTGGTTATAATTTTTTACCCGATTCACAAGCTCGTGAAGTTGAGAATCTAAGTTGACAAGTTGGTCAAGTTAGATATAAATCCTATTAGTTAGTGATTAGTATTCTAATCAAATATGACTCTAACAAGTTAGTTAGATCTTAAAGTTTAGCAATCTTAATTACATTCAAATAGGTTTAGTTTTAACCTAAAAATACACAACCAAGGTTTAGGGTTATGTATGAGTTGTAATCAAGGTTTTTAAGTTAGTTTTTCTTGGTTATAATAAATCATTGGGAGTTAGCCAAGTTATTGTATTGTGGTTTTGAGTTATTTTTCATAATATAATAAAAGTGAGTTTACTTATAATTTTTGTGTGATTGATTCTTGGACTTGATAATTTTGGCCTTTTAAAATCGAAGGGTATCTTAGTTTTCATCTAATAGTATCCCAATACATACAACAATACAAAAGTATATATACTTCGGGACGAAAGTTGAGGGGTAGCCCGGGCTACCCTACCTCCCTCATAGATCCGCCTCTGGGAACGCTCCCGACCGGAAAAACCTTTTCCAAAGCAAATTTTACTACGAGCAGACTCCAACACAAATTGTCTTTGGTTATCTCATGTCATCAACCACTTGGGCTAAGTATTATTATTATCATTTCATCTATCTCTTAAACAATTATTGATAATCTTCGTGTTCAATATAAAAATCATGATGGAATGAACTTTGTGAATTGTGATCGATTGTAATTGTTGTTTGTAGCTTGCTAGCATCTATAGAAGTGTAATTGCTACAGATACAAGTAAAAAACAGCTCGAATTCGCTCCAAATCTCCCTAATGTACGTTACGAATGCACTTCTCCCAATATTTCAATGCCCGAATTGGAAGGGAAGATCGGGGCAGAATCAAGCGTTGATTTGGTGACAGTGGCTCAAGCGCTCCATTGGTTCGATCGCAACACTTTCTACGATCAAGTGAAATGGATACTGAAGAAGCCTGATGGTGTAATTGCAGCATGGTGTTACACAATTCCCAGAACCGATGATGAATTTGATCGCGTGTTTGAGAAGTTTTACTCGGGGTCGAAAGGTTATTGGGATTCGTTAAGGGGATTGGTGGACGAGAAGTATAGCAGCATCGAGTTTCCGTTTGATCCGGTGGATGGGTGTGATCACACGGGTCCGCTTGAGTTCGAAACCAAGAAGGTGATGAGTCTGGGTGAGTTTTTTACGTACATTAGGTCGTGGTCTGCATATCAAACCGCGAAGGAGAAGGGTGTCGAGTTGTTGAATGATGGTGTGGTTGAGGAGTTCACGAGTGCGTGGAAAGGAGATGACAATGGAAGAAAGAGTATCACATATCCGGTTTATCTAAGGATTGGTAAAGTTGAAAATTCGTTTAAACACCCTGTTTGATTGTTTTCAACCAGCAATTGACGCGCCTCGGCTAGTCACATTGTTATTACACTATGTTGTATTGTTGTTATGACTTATGCATGAACGCAATAATATCAAAAATTAATTTGTGTGATAAATCAATAGAGCATTTTAGTTTAGACTTTTTTTTACCATCTCTGTCATGTTTTGCTTTCTGATGGGCTGTTTAATCAAACAATGCATTGTAAAAGGCGATCTTGTAATGGTTAATAACCTATGCATTGTAAAAAGGTAACCTTTTAATGTTATCTTTTAACCATTAGCATTTGAGTTGCCTCTTAACTATGTTATGAATTATTAAAAAGCTATCAAACAGCTCTTGAGTTTAAAATTCTAATATATATATGTATACACACATATTGAAATTTCAATTCTTTTGACAAATTCAATTCCAAATCTAACCTATCAAAGTTGAGTTTCTTTTATAGATTTCAAGTATTTCTAAAGAAACTTATATAAAGCAAAACTGCAAAAGCTCTAATTTCATGTGTGATGATGAAATTGGCCTAATCATAATTCATCAAAATGAAACTAAATATGGAAAAAAAGTCCTACTCCTTAAAATGATTAAAGATTTTATTGGAGTTGCAAGGCTGTGAGCAGCCTAAAAGAAAAAGTCATACATCATGGCAAACTGTCTACAGCCCTTTGCTCAATCTTCAGGCCCTACATATTTCAATTTCTCCAAATGTAATAATCTTTACTTTTTATATTTCTTTTTCCCTTTTACTTAAATTTGCATGAAATTGGAGATTTTTTCAATCACCCAACTTTGTAATGTCAAATTTTGGTCTTCTTTACAGTTTTTGGTTGGTATAGTTCAAATGATTTCTTGCTTAGTATATTTATATGACTTGGGTTTAGATGTTATAAATTAAAAAATAACGAACTATTATATGCAAGATGAGGTTAAAACGTACGTCTTATATGCTTAACGCGCTCTTATGAGCAAAAAAGGAAGATAATGTAACTGATTTAATAGGAAAAAACGGTAATAATAAAATGGGGCCAAAAGCATCAAGAATTGAGTAGACAGTCTAGCATATAATGCAGCCCCACTTGAGAACAAAATTCTTGCAGCAAACAGCCAAGATTTGACATCTAGCTTCTGTAAATATTCCAACATAAACCATATGAACTGTAACATCAATACATGGTGAGCCCAATACAAATCACACATCACTTACTGCTGATGTGTATGGAAATGAGTAAATTGGTGTTATGAAGGCTTTTTTTTTAATAGTTAAAAAAGATACTAACTTAAGTTGAGATAGTGAATTTTACATGAAACTAAAGATATCTTTCACAGCCTGCAAATTCAAACAAATAAGAAAAAAATTGAATCCTTTTTTACCCAGAAGAGATGCTGTCATCAACAACTTGGCTCCGTAAATTTTCATTATTATCAGTTACCGAAAACTAACAGATCCTTGAATACCTTACTAACCAATGAGATAAGATAAAACGTCGTTTTCATTGGGCATATAATTTCAAGGTGTTAAATGTAGAATACCAACTAAATGGAACAAAGTATATTATAAAACTTGTGTTTTGTCTTTAAATGAATACTTATACAACTATTGAGTTGGGTTCATCAAATTATAATGAATTGGTATAAATAACAGCATAAGGGTGGTGATGAAATCAACATCTTCCACCAAATTGAACAAAGAAGTGAAGAACAAGAACAGAGCTACATCTATGTAAGCTGGAGTCTTCTCTTTCGCTAAAAAGATCCCAACTAAGATGATTATGAATCATTAGCATCTCGGCATCAATGATATGAATTCAAGTGAAAAACTTGGCATTTTGGCTTGTATGAACTCTTGGCTGCAGCCTGCTCAAACTTTTTTGCTGCTGTTTCATTCTCCTCGAGGCTTGTCTGAACAAAAAACCGGGCCCACCAAGATGCACTCCGCATTTTAGCCTACACATGTGTCATTTTAATAGTCATTTTCAAATCATAAAGAACTATTTTGGGTTGAAATGTGTCGCATGCCGGTCAATGTGTCAAATCAAAAGCTTAACTAGCGGGTCAAACGGGTCAAAGTGTAGAATATTAATGCCATAATAATACTTTTACACCCATATAAAAAATGAACAAAAACATAGTAAAAATAGCTGCTTACCGGGCGTCCAAATCTTGATGTTTGTGGTAGATTAGCTTTTGAATTACTAGGTTTACCTGAATGAGCACAAGGTAATATAGTTCAGAATTTACAAATTTAACCTTGATGTACTGCTGTTGTTTATAGAAAGTTACCTGTGAATATAACAAGATTTTGAGCAGAAACTCTTGCCAAATCTGGAAGGGTTTTGTTGAGGTACTTGGGAGATAAATAATCAACTGAATCAGAAACTATAATGAGAGAAAATGATTTAGCTCTGTATGGCAAAGGAAACTTGATATCAGCTACACGAACGAGACCCTTTCTCACAAGACTTCTGCAAGACACGTCAGTTTCCTCAATATCATATGGTTCTACGCCCCATGCTTCAGTGTCTTTTTCTTTTGTTAGTTGAGATACTATCGAGCAAGTATCAGGCCCCACGTGCAGTACTTTGTGCATGCTATCACCATATGTCTTCTTTAAAATAGGTATTGCCATATGGACATCATATGTGCAACTAGAGTCACCTGAAAAGGTGCAAAATGTGAGTGATCATATATTAAGAATAGTAGTAACAACCTTAAACATAGAAATATTGTCGAGCCATGTATGCAAGAATCATATTGTTTGATTAATGAACTTGGTAGAACAGAACAACCCGTTACCTTCAATCTTGCTAAATGCTTTATAGTCCCCGGATCCACCTGCATTCCAAGATCAAGTGTCAAGTCAAATACAAGAAGGAATATGCACACACAATTAGAGGTAAGTGCTTAAGTCCCTCTAGCAGACGTCTTTAACAGCGTTGAAGGTCATCTGTCCAGCGTGAGCTGTGTTTTACTTAATCTCATTGGTTAGCATGATAGTGGTGGATCCAACGAGTTTTCCATAACGTTTTCCATCACGTTTACCAGAAAATTAAAATCCAAACACTCATTTTAAGCCAATTTACCATGAACCAAAGAGATCAAGAATCTAGCCAAGAACAGGTGAAAATAAGTGTGGTTAACAGGATTAGTACAAACCTGAGCCTTTAAAAACATAGCCAATCACAAGAACTGTTCCCTGTGTTATGGAAAATAATCAAGTCAGATCTATTTGTATGCATCAAACTCAAAAAAGAGTGATCATGAACTTACTACTAACACAAGAACGATTGATAATAGAGGTGATGTTTGTGATTTGGAATGAAAAATGCCTCCTAGTGGATTGCTCCCACCACCCACAAGGCGACGCGTTGAATTTCCCGGCCTTCTATACATGGCTAATTGTGTAAAGTATCAAGATTAAAACAGTCTAAATTCTGCAACAAAAACATACAAAATGGTCAAAATATATAATTGAAAGAGGCTTTAGCTTTTTATCTCTTAATGTTTGTGCATTCATCATGAATACATCAAAATCTTGACAACATCACATGATTTTTATTAAATCAAAGCTGAAAAGTCAACTGGTTTATGTTAAATTCTGGTGTAGATTGATTGATTACATAACTACTATAAATCATAGGTTAAGTCTATCAAGATTCAATAGTGCAGAGGCCATGAATTAACAATCAGGAGTTGAAACTTGAAACTGAGAGTATACCAAATCCACCTGATACAAGGAATGTCATTTGGGTTCACAAAAAGGCAATTTCTTGCAGTCTGACTCATAAAGTTAAAACAGTACTTTCCCCAAATGGAAAGACACAGAAATTGAACATGAATCACAAACACTTGTGTCAGATAGATATCAAAGTTAAACAAAGATTCAAGATTATCAAAACCCATGAACATAAACCCATCAAAAGATCATAAAAACTGATATGCATCATATTGCTGCTGAATTGAAAGGAACAAGAGTACATCAAGAAGCTTGAAATGGGGAGTAATGGAGTAAAAAGTACAAACCTTTGATGGATCTGTTAATGGGAAAATATCATCGTTTGGATCTAAACACAGTGGATCTTGGATCTGTGAGAAAGATGATGAGTGGTGAGTGTGAAAATGTGGGAATTTGATGCTTGAAAAGCTCAAAAAACAAGATGCAATTAAAGGGTCGAACAAGTTGGGGAAATCTGATCGTTATGCGGGTCATGGGCCATGTTATGATGATTTGGATCTTGTTTTTCTGTGTCGGCAATGGGGGCATTAAAGCTTTTCTTTCTTTTCTTTCTCAATAGTATCAAGATTTTGACTACTCGTAATAAATTATGTATGTTTATGTTACATGTCATTTTAAAACATTAAATAAATTGAAAATGAGTTCAAAGATATTAAAACGTTTTAAGGGCTGCTTAGCACCTGAATCAGTCTATTAGTGGTTTAGATATCTACCTCTTAATGATTTAGATATTTAAATGATTCAGTACTTAATGATTTATACTGTTTGTTTCCAAACAAATATTTAAATGGTTCAGACATTTGTTTCTGAATGATTAAGTATTATACTAGTGTTGAGTAGTTAAGATATCTAATACTTAACAGTTAATACCTCTTATCTGAATTGGTTAGACATTTGCCTCTGAATAATTAAGCAATATATTAGCTTTTAATGATTCAGACTTTTTAATAGTTCAGCACTTAATGATTCAGATCTTTTATTAATTCAACACTTAATCATTCATAATTATCAAACAACCCTTAAGCCATAAAACTTCTAAGTGGTTTAGAGCTTAATCGGAGATAACAAACTTGTGTATGGAGTAATTGGATGATACAAATAAATGAGAATAAGTGATAACATCCGGTTTGAATTATTAAATTTTTAACAAACTACGCATAGAGTAATTGGACGATGACAAACAAATGAGAATAACGTTCAACTTAAAACAGACATAATTTTTTTTATTTTGTAAGGTGTTACAAAACTCATAAGTAATTGACTAAAATGTTTTAAGAAGTTAAATCATCAGATCACATGATAAATTCTTAAACTTTTATCATTTGAGGCATGATTTGATGTTCCTTGTCTTTTTTATCAAAATTAACAACCTATATTTTTTTTGTTTCTGTCACAAAAAAGTGTGTATATTTTGTATTCATTAATTCAACATTTGTTTATCCACTTAAATCATAGGCTGTTTAAATTACAAGATATCGTCAAACTAAGGGGAAAAAGGTATTCCTCTTTACTCTCAACAGCTTCTCAAAGAGCTTCTCAGTTCAATGCGTTAGATCATCGATCCATGCGACGTGGAGCCAACGAGTTCAGTCGAACAACGTAACGAATCTGTTTACAAAGGCATGCCCTACAAAAGGGACATGAAGCAATAGTTAAAGGCATTGGATAACATATCAATTAAATTACCCTCTATCAAAAGTAATCTTTTATTCAAGTATTTTTGTTCGGCGTCAATATTATTACTATAATATTATTATATGTAAATGTAAATATAAAATTAAGAAAAATCTTCGATAGATCAGTTAGATCCATTTTGATCAATATTAAAATATTAATTGTTTTGATTGAATTGAAACCACAACATATGACCAAGGTAGTGTCGTTTCATAAAATAAATGCTTACATGTTAAAGCCTTGGTCCCTCGTAGTTTTGTAGCAAAAATACTCCCATTGGCCATTACAAAATCTACCTTTCTTAATCTGTTCTTTATTTTTTTTATTTAAACAACTGCTTTATATTTGTTTTGATATGAAACATTATTTTGCTTGTAGATACTATTTCTAATATTTATGTTTTTTATTAAGTAGTGTAATATTTTCAAGATTATTTTAAAGATGTCTAAATACATTTTGGGTGGAGCCTGAAAAAGGTTTTTAAATGAAAGACATTTAACTTTTTTTGTGTGTGTACACATAAAGAAGAGGGTACAGCCTAAAAGGCTTTGTAATTGTAATTTAAAAAACTAATTGCATTCTTAGCAACAAAGAAGAGGAATGTATTAAGATTTCGAGTGTGTCATCACTTTAAGCGTAATGTAGCCTTTTGATGGTGAAGTTTGCACGCTATCGTCACCATGAATCGCATTATACCAACAAATGCTATAGTTTGAATGATTCTTTAGAAAAATCTAACATATGCAACTATTCATATCAATCCTAAAAAAAACAACATAATCCACTATTTGGATAGTTCTTCAAATAAAACACAGTGGTTCGTGAAGAGGCACATGGTTCAGGGCATGAACCAAACACTTGTGGTAATAAATTCGTTTTATGATGTTATTTTTTCGTTCGCTGGGAAATACTTCAAGCTTAAAGTCATGTGGCGAGCTTCCGGGCCTACGAATACAGCCAATCTCAATCAATTTTGTCACACAATATCACATAGAAATACTCATTAAATCTATGTCCTTTGGGTACGAGAAGTAAATGCAGCTTTACTGTTATACAAACCGCAAACAAAGTTCTAATATCTTGAAATCTAATCAGCTTTTACTAGTTGTATGTGTACACAAAAAGACTTATTTATTAAACAACACCATGTTCATCACGTTCATATACACATTTCATCGAACACCTTGTGTTCACACATTCTCTTACGAATTCGAAGTGAATGATTTCGATCGAACACAATCTTTGCATTCGATTGCTTTCTGTATTATAAAGATTCAATCTTTATCATCTAAAATCCTAAATGAACAATGAACTCATCAAGATCAACTGCTTACTTTCTAAACTCACAAAATCACATCAATACACAAAAACCCTCAAATTATTCAACCAAATTCAATCTTCCCATCACCTAAAACCAGATGAATACACCCTTTCCACCACTCTCACCGCTACCGCCAATCTCCGGGATATCGATACCGGAAACCGGCTTCACGGGCACGTTATCCGGGCAGGCTTCATGATCTTCCCACATGTAGCCAACACACTGCTCTTCCTCTATGCAAAGTTAGAGGATTTGGTGTCGGTTAAACGTGTGTTCGAAGAGATAAAAGCTCCGGATGCGTACTCGTGGACGACGTTGTTGTCCGCGTGTACTAACCTCGGGGAGGTTGAGTATGCGCGCCAACTGCTCGATGAAATACCCGAGAGAAACGAGGCTGTGTGGAATGCAGTGATCACTGGTTGTGTGGATCATGGATATTCGGATGTTGCGGTTGGTTTGTTTAAGAGAATGCACTTGTTGGGTGTTAGGCATGATAACTATAGTCTTGCTAGTGTTTTGAGCTTGTGTTGTTTGGAACTGATCGACTTCGGTAGGGGAGTGCACTCGCTAGTTATCAAGACTGGATTTTTAGCGAGGGCTTCGGTTGTAAATGCGCTGATTACTATGTATTTTAACTTGGGAAGTGATACTCGAGCGTATAAAGTGTTTGAAGAAACAGAAGGTGCTGTACATGATCAGATTACTTATAACGCGATGATAGCTGGTTTGGTGAGTGTTGGGAGAGATGAACATGCTTTTGAGATGTTGAAAAACATGCAAAGAGTTGGTTTGAGCCCAAACGAAAGGACTTTTGTGAGCGTTATGAGTTCATGTCGTGGTGAAAGAGCTGCTAAACAAGTACACGCCCATGTGATTAAGACTGGTTTCAGTGATTTCAATTCTGTAAGTAATGCGGCAATTACAATGTATTCCATTTGCAGGGACTTGTATGCAGCTCAAATGGTTTTCAAGATGTTAAAAGAGAAAGATTGCATATCATGGAACACCATAATAACAGGCTATGCTCAAGAAAATATGTCTAGAGACGCGATATGGATCTACTTGCAGATGCAGCAACAAGGAATCAAGCCTGATGAGTTCACCATTGGAAGTCTGCTATCAACAATGGATTCAGTGGTGTTTGTTGATATGATTCTTGCCATAGTGATAAAAGACGGTCTTATTTCAAAAACCGAAGTGGCAAATGCCTTGATTTCAACCCTTTCTAAACATAATGCAATAGACGAGGCGTATAGTGTATTTAGTGAAACGGATTTGAAGAATTTGATATCATGGAACTCAATGATTTCTGGACTTCATTTGAACGGGTGTTCAGTAAATGGGTTGCACCTATTCTCTGAGATGCTCGCATGTGATTTAACTCCAGATGTTTACACATTAAGCATTGTTTTGAACATATGTGCTAGCATTTCCGACTACAGACATGGCAAAGAGATCCATGGATACGTACTTAAGTCTAACTACTTCCACGAGACTTCATTAGGAAACACGCTTATTGCTCTATATGCAAAATGTGGTGTTCTAGATTGGTCAGTAAAGATTTTTGAGTCAATGATTAACAAAGACGTCGTCTCTTGGAACTCCATGATTTCTGCTTATGCACAGCATGGAAGAGGTGATCAGGCAGTTTCATGTTTCGAGTCAATGGTAAAGTCAAAGGGTGTGAAAGTAGAACCAGATCATACAACATTCACTGCAGCGCTAACAGCGTGCAGTCATGCAGGGCTTGTTGATGCTGGAGTTGAAATATTCAACTCCATGATGAACAAGTATGGCATAGAGCCGAGGGTTGACCATTTTTCTTGTTTAGTTGACCTTGTGGGACGAGCGGGGTATCTTGATGCAGCCGAAAGCTTGATAAAGAGAGATGATATTAAGGTGCATAGTAGCATCTGGTGGAATTTGTTTAGTGGGTGTGCAGCTCATGGTGATTTGAGGCTAGGAAGGATTGTTGCAGGATTTCTGCTTGAAGTGGAAGAAGATAAGGCGGGAGTTTATGTGGTTTTAGCGAATATTCTTGCAGATGGTGGACACTGGGAAGAAGCAGAGGAAGTGAGGAAGATGATGAGGAGTTATGGAGCTGTGAAGCAACCTGGTTATAGTTGGATCAGATCATAAAACCATACATTCTCAGTTGCAGAGTTCATCTGATCCTGTAAGTGTTCTAAATTGGTAAATTGGTTGACCACTAAACATGGCATTATAGTTGTTAGGTTTTAGTCTTGCACAAACATAAATTTAATGATTATTTAACATCTGAATAGAGTTAAGGTGATAAAAAGATATTTTATGTAAAGGTTGACTTGATCATAGTATTTGACAAGTCTCATGATCATCCATTCCAATAGAAGGGTTTCAGTTTTTTTTATAAATGAACAATTTAAAAACCTATTGATTCTAAAAGTCGTAGATTGTTCGGGCCTTTCATAAAAGAAGCAATTTGGACAAAAAGAAACAAAGCAACTTAGCAAAAAAAGAAAAACGTTGATAATTTCAAACCAATCAATCGAATATGGATTACTAAACGACTCTTCCACTTATAAACTAAATGCTCCAAATGATCCTGAAAATTATTGCTTCCAATAGACCATTTGTGTCTATATGCATCAGGACTATAATAAAGATGGTTCAGAAAAAAGGATCAAACAATCAGCTCCTTTTCAGATTCAATAAATATTGGTTGATCATATATTTCCTCAAGTGTTTTATGGCTCAAAGTATACTTTTTTATATGATCTCTTTGAATTTCATATATAAAGTTCCTCAGGTTTATTTATAAAAAAAAATCGTTATAAACATTGTATTGGGTTTAAATCAGATTTCAGATCAATCTAAATGATTGATTGACTGCCTCCATGATGTTGTTGCTAGACCCAAGCACGCAAACACAAACCATGTGCTGCTCAGTTTGTGAATTCAAGAAAAACAGAATAAATGTTCACCGTGACCAAACAAGAATATAACATAACAGTCGCTGAAAGTCTGAAACTATATTGTATCATAATCATGTTATCATTTGATATAAATTTGAACAAAAAAAATCAGTAAAAAAATCAAGAAAAATGTTCCATAAGTCTATGATTAAGATCCCTCAAAATGTAAAGTTGAATTCAACAATGCTACAAAATTGTGGTGGATTTTTACAGTTTCCATGAAGCAGCAAAAACAATGAATCATACTTGTTGCTTCTTTTTCTGTTTTGGCCCAAACTCTTTGGCTTTCCTCTTCTGCCCTTTAGCCTGATCATCAAAAACAAATGTTTATAAACAAACAATTGAACAAATATGAAAAAAGAATGAATAGTTTTCACAAAAGCACAAGGCGTACATCCGCAGAAAATGTCTTGAGGGGATCTCCAGCTTTCTTGAATTTGGTTTTGTGGCCCCTGTTGCGGTTATTGTTGTTATTTCTTCCCATCACGGCTCTGGTGAGTTTAACAAATTTGCTAGCTTGTTGAGTTGTCGGGTCCACCAGGTACTCAGGCACATCGCGTAGATGAGGCGCAGGGGCTTTCTTGCTTAAAAGCTTGTCATGCTTCAAAAGATCTTTCGAGTGCAAAATAAAATTATTAATAAAAAAGCTTTTCAATGATGAAATCAAACATATAATTTGCGGTTGTAGCGAGTAATTTCCACTTTGCTTACCTAAATCCCTTGGATTTTCTTGAAAATGAGCTTTCAACCTGAACAAACAGAACAATACTTTTAAACAGAGGAATGTTATATAAAGAGAAGTTCTATTTAAAGATCGTTAAAAACACAAACTTGTCGGAATTGAGAATTTCATTGCGTAGATCTTGAGCTCTCGCTTCTTTGACCGCAATTTTTGTCACGCTCCTTGCTACATCCTGTAAAGATCAATATGTATTATGAATACTTGATTTGATTTATAAAAAGGTGCTATGGAATGTAAATTCAATTAATTGACTGATTACCTCAGCTCTATACCGTAAAAACTCCACAGCATTCTTCTCCAACAATGGAAATGGGGCAATATATGTCAAGTCCTTATCTTTGTTTTCTCCCAAAAACGATTTAATCTCTTCAAATACTTCCATTTCTTCAGGAGAAACCTGTACCATAATTAGGCATTATAATCTTGATTTTTATATGAAATTGTTTTGATTAAGAATCAAGAAGTTAACAAGTCAACAAGACAAGATCTTCAAAAGTCAAACAACTTACAATTGAAACAGATTGACCCGTATTATATGCTCGCCCGGTTCGCCCAATTCTATGAACATATCCAGCAGCACTTACAGGCATATCAAAATTTATGACCTGTTGCAACAAATATAAAATTTAATCAAGCTATGAATAGAATAGCAATGACTAGAACTAACTAGGTCATTTACAAAATAAAGATAAAGTTAAATATGATAAATTAATTACAAAAATACCGTATAAACGTTTTTGAAGTCTATGCCTCTCACAACACCAAACTCAGAGTCCAATTTCCGCTTCTTTTGTTTTTTTGACTTTTTCTTCTCAACCGGCTTATCTCCTTCAGTTTGTTCCTTCTCTTTCATTTCACTATCATCCGTTGCAATCAAATAATCAAAGAGCCCAGCATTAAATCCCTGAATATAACATAATATTAATCTGATTCCTTTAGCATATAAAATTTATTAAAACAATAACTTTTACAAAGACAAGTCAAAGTCTCAAAGAGAATACCTCCAAGATATGCAGCCTTGAATTCACAGGCAACTCAGCATTTAACACCGCAGATTTTATACCGAACTGTAAATAAAGGTTATGTTATCATGTTTGTTAACAAGTAAAGTAGAAGTTGAGTTAAATGAGACATATATGCATCATACCTGTTCAAGAAACAGTTTCAGTCTAAAACTTGTGTCAATTGTATTTGTAAATACTAATACTTTCTTTTGTACAAGGTCCAACTTTAAAAGTGCAAGAATGTGGAGAAGCTTATCTCGTTCACTGCATTGTATCTAAATATAACAGTAGTGAAAAGCAAAAGCATATATAAGAGACTATCAAACAAAAGAGATTATAATAGAAAATATTATAGCTCTTAGTCTCTTACCCAAAATTGCTGAACATTTTTAGGGACAATCTCATCCTTCCCATCGCTGACTTCTGGTAAAGTAAGAATGTAGGGATTGTGTAGATAAAGCTTCTTCAAACTATCAACATCCTCACTGCAAAAATTACATAACCAAACATGAGTTTCAGAGTAGAAGGTCACAAAATTTCATTGGACCTATGTGAATGACAGGACACATGTATTGGACTATCGGTTCTATTTTTAATCATAAATATTATATCTTCACAGAAGTAAAGTGAAATTACATGGTTACCTTGAGGTAGCAGACATGAGAAGGCACTGACATCGTTTAGAAATATGAGCTTTGAGGTCTTTAAGATTCTTCTCGTATCCATAAGTGAAAAGAAGATCTGCCTGATTAGAACCATGAATCAGTAATTGCATAAACAAGATTCAACCAGATATAATTCAACTAAAACAGCTATATGATCCACGCTTAATCCGATATAGTACATTGTTTCATTCTATCACAAGATTTCAAATTTTCAAATGAACCACACCTCAATCTTTAAAATTCAATTTAACCATCAAACAATAGTCCACTTGAGTGATTTGAACACATTAAACAATGATATAAAACCATATGAAAAAACAAAACTTTACAACAAATCCACACCTCATCAAGAATAAGAATCGAAAGCGATTCTTGAATAGACTTTGCCTGAAGAACACCTGATGATAAGCACCTTTGAACACAAGCTGGAGTCGAAACAAAAACATGTGGAGGCCCTGCTAACGCTGTCGCCTAGAAACCAAAACAAACCAAACATCACCATTTCAACTTCAAACTCAAAGAACACAATCAAACATCCAAAACAAAAACTTCACATTTAAACAAAAACAACCAAACCAAACCAACCATTTCAGAAAAACTCGGTTCACCGGTCAATTGAACTACTTTCAGCTGCACTCTACACAACTCAATCAGTGACAACACCTCTGCATAAACCTGTTCAACAATAACACAATCAATGCCCCTAATCGAACCAAAAGATTATACCCATTTCACCATTAGACATTCGAATAAACAATTCACAAACTTTTGATGTAATCAACGATCAAAGATTCGTACTTGTTGGCAAAGCTCTCGTGAAGGTACAAGAATCATTGCAATCGGAGCTAGAGCTTTAGACGATAATATATTACTATCGGACAACAGCTTCTGAAGCAAAGGAAGCAAGTAAGCGAATGTTTTACCAGACCCCGTTTTCGCACGAGCAACAACATCTTTTCCCTCCTGCAATTGCACAGATAATGTTAGTTAATCAACTGTAATAAACCCATGAATATTTGGGGTTTATTAGAAACTTAGAATATAAACTAACGAGTATCAATGGAATTGCAGTCTGTTGAATTGGAGTGGGTTTCTCGATGTTTTTCTTCGTTAGGGCACGAATTAGACGTGGGTCTAATCCAAGATCTTCGAAGGTGAATTCTTGTGGTTCTTGTTCTTCTTGGTTTTCTTCCTTCTGTTGATTTTCATCGGTGTTCGACATTTTTGAAGCTGTAGAATAAGAAGAAGACGGTGGTGACGGTGGTGACGGTGGTGACGATGGCGGTGGTGGTGTTGACGGTGGTGGTGGTGGCGGTGGTGGTGGTGGCAGTGGTGGCGGCGGTGACGGTGGTTTTAGTGTTCAACTGAACATGCGATGAGAGGAGACGAGGGGTGATATGAATACTTTTGCCCTACAAACGATGATCGTATTTTGGTTTTCTTGTATATCCACTTGAGCCCCTATAGTTTATGTGGTCATTCAGTTTAGTCCTCTGTTTATGTTTTATGTTTTTAAAAAACAAACATACTTTCTATCTCTACTACTATTTATTACAAAATCTATAGATAAATTGGTAATTTTTTATTTTTGTAACAGCATTCACAATCCATCATCCTTTATCATTTTTATAATTAGGAAGAATTACATGTATTCTTCTATAAACTTAATTAATTACATATTTAAGATTGGTCGGAAAAAATACTTATTAACACCCCCGCATCATGCGAGTCAATTCATTATACATAATATATAGAACGCAATAATGAATATCTATAATATTCATACTGTTTATAAAGTATTTTAGGATGTCAAAATAATAATATATCTTGACCTTAAGATACCTATATGGTTAGTATATAATATTATGGCGATTTTAATTTAATTTTTCAATCCATATGAATTCATTGATTTTAATAATAACAATAACAATAATAGTAATAGTATTTAATATAATTATAATAGTTATTCAAAATAAAGACAAATTTAATAATAAGTAATATTGTAATAATATACAAGTTATCAAACTTGTAAGGCTCCGTTCCCGAGACGCTTACAGCTGGATCCTCATCGCACATAAAACATATAAATTACCTTTATATTATGAAAATATTGCAGCGGAAACATAAAAATAACTTTTCATAACATTAAATGTGCTTTTGCAAGTTAATACAAGCGTCCATTTCAAAATATCGTTCG
>BJCM01241311.1:0-30494 GCA_018326385.1 Flaveria bidentis | reverse complement strand
CTAGAAAGCTTAGTTTAGAAGTTAGTCATGGTATCCAGGTGAGTTCTAGATCCCCTGTTTATAAGTTTTTCCATGTTTTGGGGTTATTATGCATACTAAATATACGTTTTTAAATGACCTAGATTTTATGAGGTTTTAACAGGAAGATCGATTTTTCTATAAGGAAATATGCTATATAAATGTTTAACATAAAAATTTTCCGTGCTGACTTGGTAGCCCGGCCCCAACCAGGGGCGTTGCCCCTTGGACCCCACTAGGGGCTGCTGCCCCTTGGACCCCACTAGGGGCTGTTGCCCCTAGGACCCCGCTGTCAGGGGCTGCCGCCCCCGAACCCCCGCTATCTCGCGACGGGTCGATGATATTTTTATGATGGCATGTACTTGATATGTTGTGTTGTTTATCTGTAAAGTATTATAATATTAAAGTGGAAGATGATATTAATGAAAAGTGAAACTTAATGAATGTTACCCCCGGGCCCATTTCATGATGAAAAGTATTGCAAGCACTATGATTGACTTCACTTACGTGAGTCTGATGTATGATGATTGATCCGTATTCATGAGCGGGCTATGTGTCTTGCAGTGTGGATCAACTGTCGGGGGTTAGCTACCATGATGATGTGTACCGACAGGGATCGACATTCGTTGTCGATCAATATGGAGCTCTTGCTTTGTGCAATCTCATTTATGATGAAAATGAAAGATAATGAAAGAATGAAAGATAATGAACATGCTTATTATGATGCAAGAATTATTATGTATTACGATGTATGCGTGGTCATTATATGAAGGATAAAGTTTATATTTTCTTATTTATCTAAAACTAGAACTCATTTAGGGAAGTTGACTTTTATGCATAATAGTTAGTAGGTAAATGATGATGCTGAGGATGGCATAAGGTGGGAAGCTACTTGGATGGTAATGGATGGCATTCCTATTTATGAAATCTTTTATTGTAATTTAAGAAAAAAATACTATGTTTTATTTTTAATTGAAGGACAATTGTATCACTACAACATCAACTGCAAGTTTTAAGTAAGTGTTTGTTTTATTCTGTTGCATTGTTTTGATATCGAAATGATTTATGCTATGATTAACCAACTGTGAGGCTTCCCGGGAACGGGGACTTACAGTTTTATACAAAATATATTATTAACTTGCACCATTGGGGTGTTAATATTTTGAAAAGATTGTTAAATGTTGTTGTCGTGACAGGTACTCACCCAAAGATCACAATCATGGAGTATAATCAGAATATTGACCAATTTTGTACACTAATCATCATTATTATTCGCATGATTGGGTTTTCATTTTTCTATCAACACATTATTAACAATGCTAGTTTTAGCTTAAATCTTTAGGCTTCCCATTTGGCTAGGGTCCTGAAATTTCTACAACAGAACCAAATTAGTACAAATGATATTAGACAATTAGATGTTATATTTAATTCTTAGTATATTAAAAGGATCAGAATGTAAATATTCCTTCCATATATATCGTGTATTGTAACCTAGTGAATCACAATCAATAATCAAATCTATATCAAAGTTTATTTTGGTATCAGAGCCATCTAGGCTTAGATGGCTCTAACCCTTATTCGCAGCCTACCCTCCTCCCTCTGCCACCGGAAACAACAACAACCACAGCTGATAACATCCACAACACCCACCCTGGTTCTTTTCTTTCTGCATACTTGAACAAGGCTCAAGAGTACTCACATGCACTTGCTAATATTGGAGAACCAATGAAGGAAAAGGATATAATTATGTTGGTTGTATCTGGTCTTTGTGAGGAATACAACACTTATAAGTCCACCTTTCTTACTCACCCTCCTACATAGTTTTCAAAACTCTATGGGCTGCTTTTTGATCATGATTATATGTTAAAGAAGGCAACGCCTGAAGTAGCCCCAGCTCAGGCCTTTGTTGCTACTTCTAGCAGCCCGATTGGTACCTCAATCGTTTCTCTATATCAGGTTATTGCACTACAGCGGTTGTTGTCCGAGTTTGGTCTTCAGGTGCAACCACAAACGAGTTCTCCTCATACTTTTTATGCTAAAAAAGGTGGTAATAGGCACGGTAGAGGTCAAAACCACAATTCAAACCAAGGAAGAGGCAACTACAACAATCAAAGCCAATAGGAATACTCACACAATCTTTCTAACATAAATCAGAATGGAGGAGGTAATCATAGTCGATTTTTTTGGGCATCTAATCAAAACACTATCTTTGGCACATGTAATAGGTGTGATATTGGTCATATTCCATCACAATGCCCCAACCGTGATCAGTCTACATACAGGAGACCACCACCATCAACAAATTATGATGATTATCACTCGCCCGCTTTGACTTCATGGCTTCTGAATATGGGCTCCAGTCATCATGTTACTTTTGGTGCGTCAGGTTTTGAACATTCTGAACCATACTGTGGCGAGGATAGTCTCCATGTTGGCAATGGTAAAGGTTTACCCATTCTTCATATTGGTTCGTTAAAACTTTATTCTCCTACCAAACCTTTTCCTTACCAAGTATTCTTCATGTTCCTCAAATTAAACGTAACTTACTTTCTGTACAACAATTTTGTCATGATAACAATATTTATTTTGAATTTCATTACACTTTCTTTTGCTATGAAGGACATATCTACACACATTACCGTCCTCACGGGTCCAAGTAATAATGGACTCTACTCCATCAATCTGCTACACATGCAACCTCTTCCCAAATTTGCCTTCTCAGCTGTTGGTGCTCCCACTCAAATTTGGTATCAAAGACTTGGGCATCCTCATCACCAACTTTTGATTTCTATGTTATCTTAATATCATTTTGTTGTTATCAAATAAATGTTCTAATTCTGTTTGTGAATCTTGTTTTATTGGCAAATCATCCAAATTAAATTTGTTTTCTTCTAATTATAAAAGTTCCAAGACCTTGTATATTGTGATGTTTGGGGACCCACGCCCGTTACTTCATCCAACGGGCACCACTATTTCCTGTTATGTGTTGATCATTATTCTAGTTTATATGGATTCTCCCTTTAAAACTAAATCTGAAGTTCTTTTGCACATTAAAATGCTTTATCACCATTGTTGAATGTCAGTTTCAAACCAAACTTAAATATATTCAAACTGATTGGGGTGGAGAATTCAGAAATCTTTCTCCCTTTTTCTCCTCACTAGGTATTATCCATCAGCTTTTCTGTCCCCATACGAGTTAACAAAACGGTACCGTGGAACGGTGACACAAACACGTTGTTGAAACATGGCTTACTCTTCTTTCCCAATCTCATGTTCTATAGAGTTTTTGACATTTTGATTATGATACATTTGTTTACTTGATCAATCGAATGCCTTCTCGTACAAACAACAACATCACCCTTTTAGAACATGTCTTCAAATCCAAACCAGACTTCTCCTTCCTATGTGTCTTTGGGTGTCATTGCTACCCACACCTTTGTCCATACAATAAACACAAGATGGACTTTTTTCCACTTCACGCGTATTTTTAGGCTATAGAACCTCTCACCATACATCTTATCATATCTATATAGCTAGACATGTCCGATTTGATGAGTCCTCTTTTCCTTTAAAGCCACCATGATTCCATAACCTGTCCAACCACTGACACCGTATGTCTCGTCATATCTAAATCAAGTTCCCATTTCTGTTGTCCTTAAACCACTAACCATTAATCTCCCACAACCTTCGATAATTCACACTTATAAACGCAAGCCTAAACCACCCCTATTGAACCTCTTCCGGTTAATGACTCACCTCATATACACTCACCACCCACCCACCTCCTACAGCTTCACCTTTGCCCTCTCAGCAACCGACCTCATCCAACCCTATTTTCCATTTGACTGCTACAGCAGCCACCCCACCTCCTTCCCGGCAACATCCACCGAACCTACCTTAAAATCTGGCTCAATCATAACCATTTAACCCATCTGCCTATCACATAACCACAGATTACTTAGACATCAAACCACCAACCTTTACTATTGCCAACATTATACCGGTAATGGCGTCAAGCCATGTGTGAAGAATATTGATGCGAAATGGCACTTTGTCTTTGGTTCCCTAGGTTCCGAAATCAAACAAAGGCAGTTAAGTGCTACAAGGCACGATCGGTTGCTAAGGGGTTTAAGCAACAACCAGAAATTGATTATCATGAGACATTTAGTCAGTTGTGAAAGCAACCACTATTCGTGTTGTCTTATCTATAGTTGTCACCCAGCAATGGCCTTTACGTCAGTTTGACGTCCAGAATGCTTTCCTACATGGAGACTTACAAGAAACAGTTTATCTTCGGCGGCCACCTGGATTTGTTGATAACTCCAAACCATATCGTGTGTGTCTTTTACAGAACTCTCTATATGGCTTGAAGCAAGCACCATGAGCTTGGTTTAATCGGCTATCGGGTGCTCTTGCAGCTCTTGGTTTCCAAAGGTGTTGGATTGATCCTTAATTTTTTATTTATACTTCCCGAAGCACCCTATTGTATATGGTTGTGTATCTTGATGAAATCATCTTCACAGGAAATAATCAACAGGCTATTGATCAGATTGTGCATAACCTTAGCAACACCTTTGCTGTAAAGGATATGGGGCTATTATCATATTATTTGGGTGTTGAAATTCATCATCAAGGAGGTGCTCTTATCTTATCTCAAAAGAAATACATCCAAGTGGTTTTTGCTCGAGCAGGCTTGTCTATCCAAGTGGTTTTTGCTCGAGCCGGCTTGTCACCACCAATGACACTACAACAAATCTTCATTTAGGTGATAGTCAACCATTTAATAATCATGTCCGATACTGACAGATCATTGGGGCTCTACAGTACATTACGTTGTCACGTCCAGACATAACATTTCCATCAACAAAGTGTGTTAGTTTATGCACTCTCATACAAAAAATTAGTGGTCTACGGTAAAAGGAATCCTCCGTTATCTGCAAGGCACTGTTTCATATGGCCTAAAAATACAACGTACCTCGGAGACCAAGCTTCATGCATACATTAGTAACAATTTGCTTTGGATTATTTTACAATGGTTTGGTTTTGATTTAAAATTATTAAAAATCATTATCGCTCTCTATCTATTCCCGTGATAGTAAGACGCGCTAGCATGTGGATCATAGATAATACTGATATTAATGCTTCAAAGCATAGAACAAAAACAATATAGGCAATCTAGAAGTTATTAGTCTTAAAAGTGTCAAATATTTGACATTATCATTATCATTATTATTATCATTATCATTATCATATTCATTATCATTATCATTAATATTATCTTATTATTTTTATTATTTTTATTATTATTATTATTATTATTTCTATTATTATTATTATTATTATTACTATTATTATTATTATTATTACTACTATTATTATTATTATTATTATTATTAATTTTATTATTATTGTTATTATTATTGTTATTATTATTGTTATTATTATTTTTATTATTATTGTTATTATTATTATTATTATTATAATGATTATTATTATTATTTTTATTATTATTATTAAATTTAGTATTATTATTATTATTATTATTAAATTGCAAAAATAGTCCCCATGGTTTGATCATATTGAAAGTTTGGTCCCTAGATTTTAAAAACTGCAAATTTAGTCCAAACTTTTATAATTTGTTGCAAATTTAGTCTCCACCGTTAGTGTCCGTTAGTTTTTAACGATCTGGGGACTAAATACGCAATATGATCAAACCATAGGGACTAAATATGCAATTTGTTTACAAAATTAAAAAAATTTGAAAATTAAATAAAATTTAAATAAATTAAAATCAAATATAACAAATTCAAATAAACATCAATAATAAGTTTCAATAATTTAAAAAAATTAAAATAAAGGTTAAAAAATCAAATCAAATTCAAAACTAAATAAAAGTAAAAATAAAACTTATGTAAAAAAAGCAAAAAGTATTAAAAAAGAAGTATGTGACTATAGTAAAAAAATTAAATAAAACCAATTTAAAATTAAAAATACAATCGAATAAACATTTATAAAATTCAAAATAAATATTGAAAAAATCATACTAAAGTTAAATAAAACTGTTCGATTTCATTTTTCGTTTTTTGGATTTATACTTTCACAAGGTTTTTGTATTCTTCGATTTAAACATGACATATGAACTTTTAAATTTTAATTTTTTAATTTTTATATGATTTTTTTAGTTTTGTTTTAATTTTTTGAGAAAATTGTGCAATTGGTCCCTATAGTTTGATCATACTGCATATTTAGTCCCTAGATCGTTAAAAACTAACAGACACTAACGGTGGGGACTAAATTTGCAACAAACTTTCAAATATTTGGACTAAATTTATAATTTTTAAAATCTGGAGAACAAACTTGCAATATGATCAAATCACATGGACTATTTTTATAATTTTCTCTTTTAATTATCGAAAAGAAAAAGGTGTTAAAATTTTGAAAGGTACGCAATCCAGATAAGCCAATCATCCCTCTCGTCCTCACAGAAGAGAGGAGAAGAGAAGAGAGGAGAAGAGAAGAGAGTATGGCAGCCACACTCGCTTTTCTTGGGATCCCTGCTGCAACTCCTTCTTCTAAATTATCATCTCCTTCCCAATCGCTAATTGTTCCCTCAGACTCAAGTAATACTAAAGCTGCAGCAGGAGGCAGCTTCCTTCGTCCAATTATTATTATTAACAAGTCTGTGGCTCTGCCTCTGCCTCTCGCAGCAGCAACAGTCTCATTGTTAAACCCGCAGGATGCATTTGCCGCCGGTGGTGAGTTTGGAATACTGGAGGGGAGATCACTGGCCTTGATTCATCCGGTTGTGATGGGTGGTCTGTTCGTTTACACGCTATATGCAGGCTATTTGGGATGGCAGTGGAGGAGGGTCAGAACATTACAGGATGAGATCAACGACTTAAAGAAGCAGCAGCAAGACGACACGTCTGTTGCTGTCACCACCCCCACCCCAGAAGGAGTTTCGCCCTCTCCACTTCAGCAACAGATTCAACAACTCTCTGAGGTTTCATTGATTATTTAGTGTTTTCTCCCTTCAACAAATCATTCATTTACATTATATTTTACAGGAGAGGAAGGAGTTGATCAAGGGGCAATACAAGGATAAACACTTCAATGCTGGTTCGATATTGCTTGCCTTTGGCGTCTTTGAGTCGGTTGGTGGTGGACTCAACACTTACCTCAGGACAGGAAAACTGTTTCCAGGGCCCCATCTGTATTCTGGTGCAGGTAACAATGCAAAAATTCTTCTTTCTTAGAAATTAAGTAAACACCAATGATCACTGCTGATTGATTATGGAACCAACAGCAATCACCGTGCTATGGGCCGCAGCTGCCGCACTAGTACCCCCTATGCAGAAAGGAAATGAAACTGCCAGGAACCTTCATATCGCGTTGAATGCCTTAAATGTTCTCCTCTTTATATGGCAGATCCCAACCGGCTGGGACATCGTTCTAAAGGTGTTTCAGTTCACTAAGTGGCCCTGATTACTAAACTATTATCTTCCTCCATTCTTTTGTATTTCCAGCAGCAAATCTACAAATTTTTTATTTGTACTGATACTAATCCATCTTCTGATTTGCATTTTAACTACAATATATATGTGGGAGGTTAATATTCCAGTCAGCATAACTTGAGGGGCTTAATATGACTACTTCTTGTTCTGTATGGGTCAATAAGAAATTAGTTTGTTGATTGCTTGTTAACACTGATTAGTTAGAAGTTAAGGGTGAAATGTGATTTAGTTAATGGTTAGAGCCGAAAAACTTTAATTCCTTCTTTTCATGTCCTTTAAATCATATAGTGAGAAATTAATTGAACCAATCGTGGTGAAGTTCTTTGTATTCTTTGTCTTTCTTGTTGTTTGCATTTTAACTACAATATATGTGTGTGTGTTTTCATATAGTGAGAAATTAATTGAATCAATCGTGTTGAAGTTCTCTGTCTTTGTTGATGTTTGCAATTTAACTACAATTATATATATATATATAATTTACATTTATGTAATTTAATGATTCCTTTGGTTCTGAAAATAAAAATTAGTTCTGTAATGATTATGACCCTGTATATATATGTATATATGTAGATATAAGGAAAGGTTTCCGAGAATACTAATAGTTATGCAAAAACCAAAGAAAACCACGGAAACCAATAATATAAGTCATAAGTTTTTTGTTCTTTTAATTGTTAAAAGGCTACTCAAGTATTTGTTACATATATGTTGAACATAAATACGAGAATGAAGAGTATTACGTATATGTAATACTATGTCGAATGAAAAATGGTTACGTATACACAACCTATGTGTCACGTATATGTAAAACTATGTTACTGTATTTATTTGACCCATACTGTTGTCTATATACACTCGCACACTCACCCAAATGCAGGGCTGCAAACGAACTGAACGTTTAGCGAATAGTTCGTGAACCGTTCGGCGGGAAGTTCGTTTATGTTTGTTCGTTTAGTAAATGAACGAACATGAACAAGAAAATTATGTTCGTTTAGTTAAACGAACGAACATGAACGCAAGCCGCGTTCGTTCATTTATGTTCGTGAACGTTCGATAATGTGTTCGTTAATGTTCATTCGTGAACATTCGATAATGTGTTCGTTTATGTTCGTTAAGGTATTCGTTTATATTCATAACTTTTCTGGCAGTTATTTTATGACTATTATCAAGTATTTTCTGATATTTATGTTAACTATTTATTTACTTTTGATTGTAAGCTTTGTAATAAAAAATATAAATTTTATTCAAAAATAAATCTATAATAATTTGTATCTGTTTGTGCTCATGAGCTTCATTGTGTTCGTCATGTTCATGAACAGTTGTTTGTGTTTGCTTGCTTTAGTTTGTGTTCATTTACGTTCGTTAAGTGTTCGTGAACAGTTCATGAACATGTTCATTTTCTTAATGAACGAACATGAACAAGAAATCATGTTCGGTAAGTGTTCGTGAACAGTTCATAAACAAGTTTATTTCTTAACGAACAAACACGAACAAGGTCTTGTTCGTGTTTGTTCGGTTCGTTTGCAGCCCTAGCCACACGTATACATGCTCTGCGTGAAAATTATTATTTGCCCATGACTGGTATTGAAATTTCTAAAGCCGTATTGCAACTGTAGAATAAATGAAGATTTGTTTATTATTCATCTTCTAAATGTACTAACATGAAACAGACACCTGCAGACACACACAGACCCACATGTATACATGCAGTGCGTGAAGTTGTTTGTCATCTCCATGGGACTGGACCTAAAAAGAATCAGAATCCATGCCTTTTCTGTAATGTTTTAAGTAGAACATTGACTGGTCATTTTATTCACTCCGTCATAGTAATACTCATACCTACATGATGATAAAGGAACACAAGATGTTCATGGTCGGTCTTGTTTCTTTGTCTAGTTCATTTGGTTAAAACCCATGGCCACCACTGGGCTTTCTTGAGAGAGAAAGGTGGACACCAGGGTCATGATGATTGGTGGAAGAATTGTAGAGAATCGAATTGTTTACACCCTGTACATTACTATTCATGATTGCATTCATCAGTGGCGACTTTGGTTTCTTATTCTTCTTTGCTTTTGATTTTCCTTCTGAATTACTTCCCGACTTACTCATGTCACCATCACTAGAAGGTGTAGGATTGTCTTTCTTGATGTTTCCAGCAAACTTATGGTCAGTCTTTCTGCTGAAAGGTTTCAAGTCCATGATTGCTCCTTTGTTTTCACCTGCAATTGTTATGATCGTCATATTTACATCATCAGAATCCGAGTTCTTAAAAGCTTCACCTTTTGGCTTATTAGAACCCCACCCCAGGTTGTACAAACCCTTAGGTTTCTCTTTTGTTTCTTGCATAAGCACGCCCTTCTGCTCGTATTCTGGCCTGCGGAGTTGTGGTGAAGGGAGAGCCAATGGAGATGGAGGATGGGAGATGGTAGTAGGAGGCGGTGAAGAGGCAACACGAGTGATGGTCGGGTCTGACTTTGGAACTGTAGGTGATGGTGTGGGTCTAGCTTCTGGCGGCGATGTTGGTGCTACAACATTAGGAGGACGCTGCACAGCTGGTGGGACTTGAGTAAATGCTGGCCTTGGTGGAGGTGGGGGCTGTTGCGGAGGGAGAGGAGGTGGCCGAACCATGGTGGCTAAGCGGAGCCATGGACGAGATGGAGCCCCTTGCTGTGTAGCCATTGTGTTAGTAACCGATAATCAAAAGCCCAATGCATGACATCTGAGTGCTAGAGACATTGTTTATATAGAGTGGAGGGGCTGGGCTTGGGTTGGTTGGAGGAAAGAATCAGATTCTGATTTGTAAGTTGGCATTTATTACTACTGCTGTTACTGCTACTAGTAGTTGTAGCACATGAAGATTGGTATTGATGCTGGCAAGTGCAAAGTTTCATACGGTCGTTAGTTTTGATCGGCGGGCGGATAAAGAAGGCTGACGAAAGAGGGACGGGTTTAATGGCAACCGTGGAAAGTAGGAAAGCATATAATATTTCTTTCTTGGAGCATCAATACATGAAAACTTCACGTTGACATTTGAACCTAATGAAATTTTATTCAACTGCTCCCTTCTTTTTTTTTTCCCAGAGGAAGCTTGTATTGGATTTGGAATATGTAAAAGTGGGCATATAAATGGCTCTCTGTTTCCCACTGCAGAAAGAAAAGATTCTCAACAAAAAACAATCCTTAGTTTTCGCCATATATTGTACATGCACAATCAGTTCAAGTCTTTGTACATAACTATTCCTTTTGCAAACTAAAAGATTCAGAAGCATTACTTGGAAGAAATAAGTTTCACACAATGACATAACGGGGAAGACACCACCAAAGGAATTTTTTGGGGTCGTTAACTTTTTTGTGGATTTTTACTTTAGTGAGTAAATTAGAAAGATAAGTATTTGAGGTTTTTATTTAATAATTAATTAACTAACAAGATAAACGATGGTGGTTATTAAGAGTGGTGATAAGGTATAATAGAGTTGTGTTTCTAATAGACTTTTAGATAGAGTTGTTCAAAAAAAGAATGCCGACAAGGTATGAGTTTTTTTGGAAGTTTGAGATTTAGATAGAGTTGTGTTTTTTAATACTAACTAGAATTTAACCCCATGCGTTGTTGTAGGTTTTTTTTGGTTTGCAATCATCACTTTTCCCATATATTTTAGTGAACACCCAATGATTGGTAGTGTGACAGATAGAAAAACACCAAAAGCACACATATTCATGAACGTGATTTGACAATATGAGCAAATAGCTAATCTGGTCAAGAAAATGAGCCTTTTAGTAACAATTTTAGTATATTGGTACGGGTATCGGCTACTCAAGCTTCGAAGTCCTAAAAGTCTCTTGTTATGGTAACCTAATTCACTTCCAAGTCATTTATTGGATGTGAATAGTTTATGAGATGGAGATGGCGTGGTTATTGGAGTAAGTAGTGGCACTACTAACAAGCCCTCATGACTATTCACTACATGTCAATGGTCGGGTGTTGAGTATGGAGTCGGTAGTTAGGCACTGGTTCCCTTCGGACCTGGACAACGTGTGATGCTGAGTCAGGGATGGGCTAGAAGACTTGATATCTTTGGTGCTCGAGTGCATGGAATAGTTAATATTACGGTTAGTAGGAAGAGAACTAAGTAACTAACAACATAAAATATCTGACTGAATAGGTTAACAAAGCTATAGTACTTCAATGATTCGATGTCGTAGCCACAAGTGGTAGTATGTCGACAAATTGTTTAAACAATGACTTTACCAAGATACATGTAAGATGATAAGCATGTGATTGCTAATGTTCTAGATGTTCTAGTGTTCCAATAATGAACTTAAGGTTATAGTCTAGGTGTCTATTTAAGGCATCCTAGTTCTCTATAACCATGACTCTATACCAATCTGTCACACCTCTCGTTGGTGGCGGAATCGTAAGGAAGTAACATCATCAGATATCTTGAACACGTGGTTCTTAAGGAACTTAAACTCATTCATGCATTCAAAATAACCTAGGCAACAAGGTATTATTGTACAAGTGTTTAAAGATTCAAACATACGAGCCTAGCATCCTAAGCTTATACAAAATAATCTTTAGTTGTGCCCTAGTCGTGCCACATTTAAATATAGTCCAAAATGGCAAACTTGGTTGTTTCCAGAAAAGCATGTTTAATATAGGTCAAAAATAATTTTTTGAGCTCGTGGGTTTTTAAGACTTGGTAGATAGTTGCAAGGTAAGTAGTCAAATAAACTTATTATGTAAAGTAGCCATAACACAAGTTAGAAGAAATGCATTTATTTGCCCACAACTAAGCCTATGATTGGATGTCTCGTACGATACTTAATACAAGTACATGAAAATGTCAAGTCATAGTGAAGACACCACCAAATGAAATTTTTGGGGTCGTTAACTTTTTTATGGATTTTTTACTTTAGTGAGTAAATTAGAAAGATAAATAAAATAAATAACTTGAGGTTTTTATTTAATAATTAATTAACTAACAAGACAAACGATGGTGGTTATTAAGAGTGGTGATAAAGTATGATAGAGTTGAGTTTCTAACAGACTTTTAGATAGAGTTGTTCAACAAAAAGAATGCTGATAAGGTATGAGTTTTTTTGGATGTTTGAGATTTAGATAGAGTTGTGTTTCTAATGGACTTTTAATCCTAACTAGAATTTAACCCCGTGCGTTGTTGTCGTTTTTTTTGTTTGTAATCATCACTTTTCCCACATATTTTAGTGAACACCTAATGATTGGTAGTGTGACAGAAAGGAAAACACCAAAAGCACACATATTCATGAACGTGATTTGACAATATGAGTAAATAGCTAATCTGGTCAAGAAAATGACCCTATAGTAACAATTTTAGTATATTGGTACGGGTATCGGCTACTCAAGCTTTGAAGTCCTCAAAGTCTCTTGTTATGGTAACCTAATTCACTTCCAAGTCATTTATTGGATGTGAATAGTTTATGAGATGGAGATGGCATGGTTATTGGAGTAAGTAGTGGCTACTAACAAGCCCTCATGACTATCCACTACATGTCAATGGTCGGGTGTTGAGTATGGAGTTAGTAGTTAGGAACTGGTTCCCTTCGGACCTAGACAACGTGTGATGCTGAGTCGGGGATGGGCTAGAAGACTTGATATCTTTGGTGCTCAAATGCATGGAATAGTTAATATTACTGTTAGTAGGAAGAGAACTAAGTAACTAACAACATAAAATATCCGACTGAATAGGTTGACAAAGCTATTATACTTCAATGATTCGATATAGTATGTCGACAAATTGTTTAAACAATGACTTTACCAAGATACATGTAAGATGATAAGCATGTGATTGCTAATGTTCTAGATGTTCTAGTGTTCCAATAATGAGTTTAAGGTTATAGTCTAGGTGTCTATTTAAGGCATCCTAGTTCTCTATAACCATGACTCTATACCAATCTGTCACCCTCTTGCTGGTGGCGGAATCGTAAGGAAGTAACATCATCAGATATCTTGAACACGTGGTTCTTAAGGAACTTAAACTAGGCAACAAGGTATTATCGTACAAATGTTAACAATTCGAACATACGAGCCTAGCATCCTAAGCTTATACAAAATAATCTTGTCGTGCCACATTTAAGTGAAGTCCAAAATGACAACCTTGGTTGTTTCCTGAAAAACATGTTTAATATAGGTCAAAAATAATTTTGTGAGCTCGTAGGTTTTTAAGAATCGGTAGATAGTTGCAAGGTAAGTAGTCAAATGAACTTATTATGTAAAGTAGCCATAACACAAGATAGAATAAATGCATTTATTAGCCCACAACTAAGCCTATGATTGGATGTCTTGTACGATACTTATTACAAGTACATGAAAATGTCAAGTCATAGTCTGCGTGGTACATATCATTGAATGTGGTTTTATGTGTTCTAATTCGTTTAGAGAGTGGAGATTGTCAGTCCTAATAGTACTACCTATATTAAACATGCAACTCCAACATGAAGATAAATAGTTGTGCAAGATATTAAGGTGTTAGTAAGTCAAACCTAATAAATAAACATTCATCATCAAAATCTAAAATACCATAGATATAATAGTAATGATGCATGTAAAGTTGTTAAGTAACATGTTTGTCCCCTTAAATTAGTAAAAGTAAAAGGGGTTACGAGAAATAATTGATTGTTTCAGATACAGATTGCCTGAAACAAGATTGATTTTGCTTAAACAATAGCAGTTCTTACATATATATGTGAGGTGGGAATAAGGCTTGAATTCCCATGAATAAGTCATTATACGATGTGACGAGCCAAATGTTACATATTGAATAGTTTTTAAATTATTGTTTGAAAAGTAGACTTATCTAAGTTTATGATTTCGTATGATTCACGAATTGTTAGTGATATTTGTTTTATTTATGTATAAAAGTATAAATATTTACATGAGAAGATTATGTTTTTGTCATAATTATGAGTTTATATGTGATTATTTGACACTTCGTGACTTAGGTAGTGTTTGGTATGCAGGAATGAAGGGTGGAATGGAATGAACAATTGAGGGTGAATGACCAAAAACATGTTTGGTTGGTGAAAGGAATGGAATGAACCATTGCATAGTTGATTTCATTCCCTCAAATTCATTCCATCCACCACCTCTTCTTTTTTTCATTCTATCCCTTCTTCCATTATTAGTCACCGCACCACTCATTCACCCACCACAACAACCACCGCCGCCGCCGGTCACCACTGCCCTGGGAACACCACCGCCGGAGCCCGCCGCCGAAAACCACCGAAGGCCACCACTGCCACCGGGAACCACCGTCACCACCACTGAAACCACCGCCGACCACCACCGCCTCCGGAAACCGTTGTTGCCGCCAGAACCACCACCGGCCACCGTTGTCGCCGGAAACCGCCGCCGACGTCGCTGAAAACCACCGCCAGCAACCGCCTCTGCCGGAAACCACCGTCGGCCACCACCCTCGGACCACCGCCGCCTCTGGAAACCACTGCCGGCCACCGTCGCCACCGGAAACAACTGCTTGCCACCACCCTCGGGCCACCACCGCCACCGGAAACCACCACCGGCCACCACCATCGCTCGGCATCACCATCGCTCGGCATCACCATCATAACAACTTTTACATTTCATTGATTTGTTTTTTCATACTTAACAAATAACACAATGTAATGATTAATTTATTCCTAAAGGGTAACCAAACAGGACAATGGAGTGTAATGATTCATTTTATTCTCTCATTCATTTCATTCTTTCATTCATTCCATTCCTTCGTCAATTCCATTACCCCATACCAAACAGACCCTTAAAGTTTGTTTGCTTGATTTCTGTTTTTATTGATCATTTGCCACTATCATTTTAACTAACCAAATGTACTAAATAAAATTGGGAACTTTTACCACACTTATATATGGGTTTTTACTTGGTAGAAAAGTAAAATTAAATTTTATGGAGTCCATGTAGTAGTTCAAAAATAATTATCTTCCTTTAAAAAGTATATGTATTTATATTTTAGTGTTTTGAAAATATTTCAGTTGGTAGGGGGTGAAAAACTTAACCATTTTAAGTAAGACCACTTGGATTTCAAAGCTAACCAATAACATTGACTTCCAAAAAAGAATCAAGTCAATTGAGTAAAAATAAAGAAATTATGCCCTCTCAAAATTAACCTAAGTATTCTGAATGTACTATGATTAGGAAGTTATTTCTTTAAAAATTAAAGTTAGACTAAAAATTATCCATTTTGATTTTGTTTTGACCAATTATTTCCCTCTAAAGTTAAGGTAAGTATTGTGAAAGTACTATGATTGGTAAGTTATCTCTTAAAAATTAAAGTTAGACTAAAAGATCATCCATTTTGATTTTTGTTTTGACCAATTTATTTCCCTCCAAATTTTAGGTAAGTTATCTAACAATAACTGTTTTAAAAATCAAGCAACTTCTAAACCAAATTTCATATATGTACAAGTAATGCATTTGTTTTTTGAGTGTTAGATGACTTAAAAACACACATTTATAATTCATTATATTAAGCATGTTAAGGCATTGCTTAAGTGCAAGTGAATGAATACCTCAACTTTTGCACGAAACTAAGCTTGAACGAAAGTGTGTGGTGTGATCTTCATGCAATGTCTTGGGCAGATGGAAGGCCTGCTTCCTGTCAATTTTCAATAGGGAAAAGGACGTGAATGCAGCTGATTTTAAGTAGGAACATGTAGGGGGTGTTGAGGTGTTCTTGTTCCAAATTAAGGAAGAGGTATATATAAGGGGTGGACAAGAAAATAAATGATATATGCTAGGGAAAATGATGGTGAATGGGGTGGGTTTGAGGTCTCACGGCTTGAGGAAGGCAAAAAAAGGGGCCTTATTATCTTGTTTAATTTACAAGTAACCACCAATTCATCATGACTAGTGTAAGTATGGCATGTTAATGATTTCAATGTGTTTTTTTTCCTAAGGGGGCATTTGAGTGAAAATATGGGGATGATTTATAGATTTTGGTATTTTGTAGTTAAAAGATTGTCATTTCATTATTTAGGTTAATTTTCTCATTTACGTTATCGTAAAAATATTAATGTGTTAGTGTAGACAATTTAGTTTTAAATTACATAAAACAAAGTTATATAGTAAACCATTGAGGGTTCTAATAGTATAGTATATCCTTTGTATATTAATTCGACTAGTGCATGTTAGTAGACGGTTTGTTACATTTGTTTTAATACAAGGGTGATGATTATATATATATATATATATATGTATATATATATATATATGTATATATATATATATATACTTTCATATTAATAAATATAGGTGTAAGTCTTTATTCTATAACCATGAATATCTTTATAATTGACATAAACTGTAGACTTTATGTTGAATTTTGAAGTTGACACTATGTTGTGATTTTTGAATATGTTCGGCATACTTGTCGTGTTGCGTCAGTTAAATCACCAATGCTCGATAGGTCGATAAAACACCATAGAATATTAAGTCATAATGCATGTCAATGCCCTTAAAATTATTTGGGTTTCCATAAAATAACTTAAAATGGTTTGAGAAGCGCTAATCGTAATTAGGTTATGATCATAACCTAGTTTTTCTCTTAAACTACGTTCAATATGCATCACATAAAATAATAAATAATTAGATATCTCGGATTATCTGGGATGTTTTACCAAGTGTCGAACCCAATCTTCAGAAAGCATACCCATCTTCTAATCATGAGACAACCAGTAATCCAAGGACTTAACTTACTACTACGGGTCAAAATCCAGTTCATAAACAATTGGATATCTAAGTTTCTAATCATTTTGAGGTTTTGGAGAATGCAAACAATGAACGTGACAATTTTGATGATTATTATGATGGATTTAGAAAGTTATTCATATGGTGAAAAAATTTAAGCCAATAAATATTTTAACTCTAATATCCCTCTAGCATATGAGATATATTCTAAGTGGATGAATGCATACAAAGAATAATACAATACATTGGCTACAAAATCAAGTATGAAAAACAAAAAGAGTACCAATGAGGAGGAAGCTAAAGATAATAACAATGATGACAAAGTTGTACATTTAGAAATGGATGAAACAACATGCTTATGTAATGCCCAGAAATCCTTAAAAGAAGGTAAAGAAATAAAGAAGGTATTTTAAATAAAAGAAAATGTCTAAAATGGGCAAAAACAAAATATGCCCGTGTGGGTATAAAAAGGAAGGAGTCACCCCTCCCCTCATTCCCAGGCACCCATAACAACTCTAATTCTAGTGAGAGAGAGCTTCCATCAGTTCTAGAGAGAGAAAATTAAAGAATACATCAAAGGTATTATTTTTATGGTGATTTCTCTTAGATCTAAGCTAGATCTAAGCTCCTAAGTTGTTTTCTACGTATCTTCTTGTTTAAAGTTTGAATCTTTACGTGTGTATGTGCGTAAATGTCGAGTTCTACCTTTGGGTCTAGGGTTTTTGCTTAAAGACTTGATAAGGTGAGTTTAGATCCTCTCTTTTACATTGTTTGCTACCTTTTGGGGATGGCATGCATGCTAAAAATGTTGATTCTTTGATGTTCCTATGTTTACTATGATAAAGGTGATATTTTTACGTAAAATTTAGATCCATAATGATGTTTGATGCATGATATGTTCTAGGTTATGAACCCGAGCTTATGGAGGACTAGATCTATGGGTTAGGGTCATGCATAATTTGATTATGTCGTAAAATTCCTAAGTTTGAAATTGAACAGAAGGTTTACTTACCTACATTAGTTTACTATTCACCACATTTGTTTAACTAGGCCTTATTTTGACTAAGTGTTTGGTCATCCACATTAGTTTTACTGTTACCGATATTTGTTTACTGTTACCCGTATTAGTTTATTGTTACCCACATTAGATGAAACTTGGGTCATTTCATCATAGTTAATGCTATAATTCTATTATGAGAGTTATTATGTGGATAAGATATGAATAATTTTTATTGTTTCATGCTATATGATCTGGTTGTTGAGACTCGATAAAAAAACAATTTAATTTATCGGTCTTAGCTACCTTTATTGTGTAAAGGTAAGTAAGGTCGTCTCCTCAGAGAATATGTGAAAAATGTTTAATTAACGTGACTCGATTAACTAAAACACTCTAACTTTATAATCAAAAGTTGAAACCTGGAATGGATTAATGAACTCAATTGCATAAAACAACAAACTTTATAACAAACTTAATTAAATAACGAAAAACAATCACTTTCGGGTTTCCAATTCTGCAAGATCAACAATTGGTACTTTAAATAAGGGTTTGTAAGAAACAATACTTCAAGATCTCAGCTTTTAACTAAAATGACAACAAAGGAACAATCTTTTAAGGCTCGTTCATTCACAATGTTACCAATTCACTTATATCACGTTGCATACTTTTCTTAATGAGTTCACGATGCAAGGAAATCGAAAAACTGATAATCAAGCAAACAACTTTATTTATAAGCAAATCGTTTAAATCAATCAAAATATAATGTTTCATTGAATAGATCAATGTTCAATACAAAAACCTAATCAAACATACCAATTGTCTCATTTTACAAGAATTGTAATCCTGAAAGCAATCAAGAGAACCTAGCCACACATCATCTTTGTTCAATCTTCAATCTTGACTTGGAGAATGTTTGTGGATGATTTGGGGAGCCTTAGAACACCAAAAATCACCTCAACTTCGTCACTTTTCATGTCCAAGAAGTTCTAGATCGAATTAGCGTTGTTTTGGCTTAAATAAACTTGAAATCCCATGAAAATAAGGATTTGTTAGGTCACTGGCATATCATACGCCCATACCCGGCGTATCATACGCCGACCCTCTGGAATTTTTGGCCAATACGCCCCTAAATACGCCCATCAATACGCCGGTCGGCGTATGATACACCGGCCGCGTATGATACGCCCAGGGTGGCGTATCATATGTCGGGCCCCTATGAAATTTTGATTTTCATATGTAACTTTTCACGAGCTTTCCGTTGATAGGTTGTGGGCCCCATAACCCTTTTCCTAGTTCAAGTTATGCCCATTTTAAGTTACCATGATCTTGAACTTTAGGTTTTTGCATTTCTTCACTTCTCGGGCTCCGATTTCCATCCCGCTTCTTCCATACTCTTCATGTTTCACCAAACATAGTTCCGGATTCTCGGTTTGCATCTTTTCATCCAAAATAAGCTTCCTTTAGCTCCAATCACCTATAATCCAAAATACAAACAACTTGAACTTGTTCCACCATAATCATGATGTAAAATCAAATTTTAGATCAATTAAACACGAAATTATTGACACGTGATCACTATATGATGATAATGATGAAGGGTACCTTATAAGTATTGCCTATAAGTAAAGATGAACATTAATGAATAAAAAGAATGACAATGGAACATAATGAATGTTACCCAGGCCCTTATGATGATGAAAAGTCTTGGAAGCAAAATTAAATGAATGTGCACGACCATGTTGTCGTTACCTCAACTAATGTGCGGTTGATTCAGTCTGTAGGATGCACATCTGGGTCTAATCTTAAGATTGACCAATGAAATGAATAGACCATTATTCATGAGTATGCTTTGTGCCTAGCAGTGTGGGTTAACTGTCAGGGATTAGCTACCAATTCTATGTTGTATTAGGAGGGGTTCGACATTTGTTGCCAACCACATGATGTAGGCTCTTGCTTTGTTTAATCCTAGTAATGAAAGAGGAAAGAGGAAAGAGAAAGAAAGAAAGAAATTTAATGAATATGCCAAGCCAATTCAACTATTATGTATGGTGAATGTGTGCTAATTAAAAGAAATTTCAAAAGTATATTTTATATATTATTATAAAACTAGAACTCGCTCAGCAACACTGACTTTGTGTGCATATTAGTTGGCAGGTAATGACGTTGCTGAGGATGACATGGGAGAATGAAGCTGGCATGAGAGTCTGGCATTCACTCATTTTGACCTATGTTTTAATTCGTAAAGAACAACGTTAATGTTTTTAGTTCTAGAACAACATGTAATTTGACAACTTTTCTATGAATATGATGAATAACTTAAAGTATTATGCTGTAATGTTTTTATATATCAACATATTCTACCATGTATTATGTTATGAATGACCAGTTGTGAGGCTTCCCGTGAATGGGGCCTTACACTTTATGGATAAAGGAGCAAATTGAATTATAGTTTTTTTTCTTTTAGCTTAGTTTGCTTTCTTCTTAGTATGGTTTCTCTTGTGGTCTCCCCTTTTCGTGTTAAAACAACCAAGTGGAGAGGGGATGCACTTCATTTGTATTCCTGTCTTTGAGTTTAATAAAGTTTGTTAGGGCTAAGTCCTATTATCCTAAAATAAAATCATAAACCCTAACTCCTTACTTTACTTTTATGTTTTAAACATTCCTTACTATGAATCGCACATGTAATTCTATACATTACCTCCTAGCATGAAGCTATCCAGTTGGCATTCTAATATAGTCCCATTATAAGTTTAAGCGTTGGAAGATGCTTGAATCCCTTAAATAAACTAGCTCCGATTCCGATTTGAAATGCCCTAAATCGAGAAACCTTTCAATTACTTTCACAACATAAATTCAATGAACTGAAAGTCATAAGTCATTTGTAGCGGAAACATTCAAACCACAATACCAAGTGAACATAAGTTTTAGTCATAAAATCCAATATCATAAAATTTATAAAATGGGAATAATAAGTTTGATGTCAGGTAGCTTGCTAATCCATGTCAAGCGGTTTATAACATATCAAGAATCTAAACCTGCGCCAGTCTAACATGTAAACTTAAAATTAGCAAAACTGAGTGAGCTCTAGATTTGAGAAAATGTTTAACAACATATAAACCTTCATTTATTTAATATAAACATTTGAACATTTAACATACACATAACACAGTTTAAACTAATCATCTATCATATAACACATATATATATAACGTATTATACATATTCTGTTAATCATTATAGCTCATACCAACCATAGAGCACATAACATATATATGTATCGATAATATATATAATCTGTTAACCATAACTTACATGTCAAGTATATATAAAATATATCTATTAATTTAATTCCAATTCTACCGGTATAATCCTTTGTTTTTGGTAGACCCTTACTGTCATACCCTAACTGATGGCGGAATCATCGAGATGGACGAATATGAATCGACTGCTCATAGCACATGGTAGTAATTGCGTTAAAATAATATTAAATGCCTTTTTATTGAATAATACTAATCAAATAATATATTGCAAGCAAATAAAACTCAAGTAAACATAAATGAATCTGTCTTTAACTTTGACTAAGTCCAAACCCTAAACGTGCATTTAGAAGTGCACTAATCTACATACCTAAAATCATGTGAAAACGTAACGAGTTAGTTAACGAATTATCTGGTGAGTAAACACATGGTTAATACATTTATATATAGATTGATTAAAAGATTGAAACAATTCAATTCACATGACAATATCAAGACTTATAATGTAATAGTATAACACAAAAGACAAACTAAACACAATCAAACTATTGATTGATTGACTCCGGTTTCAATCACCACTCGAATATTCATATGGAGTGGGGTTGTCAAACTAATAGATCTATTATCACCACTTGAATAATCATATAGGACGGGTTTATCAAACCAAATAGATCTATCAATGTTATCATGATTGAATGAATTAATAATTGTATATCATCTTGTTTATTCATTTTTACTACTAGCTCTTCTATTTTAAATGGTTGTTTAAATCGGAGATTTCATTAGAATATCCTCTTTCCCCATGATGTGAATTTTTCATTCTTTATACATTGGCCAATGCTTTCACAACTTCCTGAGCTATTATTACTCGGATTTCATCCTCTTATAAACAAGAAGATTCTCATCTACTAGATTTAGTATGAGAATATTTGGAATTATCGTTGTTGTGAGATTCGTTTATGTAATTACTATTTTGGTTTTCAAATGACAAAACATAAGTATTAGACATAGTATTCTTTATTTATTATTTATGTGGTTACTTTAGGATTCTCATCTCCATTTGGCCGACTCATAGTTTTCTATCAGTCCCATCGTTAATCACCGTCTCCTCTCCATCATCACCATTTCATCTCCAACTTCAATGTTCCCTCAGTTTCCCCTCCATTCCGTCCCACCGTCTCCTCTCCATCATCTCCAACTTCATTGTTCCCTCCCTCTCCCCTCTGTTATAAACCACCAGATTAATGAGACGTCTCTCCTTCGTTACCTTCCCCATCTCTGCGCCCAATACGATCTTACTACCATCACTCCCTCCGGCTCCCCTCCGTTAATAACAACCGTCTCCCCTCCATTAATAACCACCAGATTACCATCACTCCCTTCGTCTCCTCTCCATTAATAACCACCATCTCCCCTCTGTTAATAATAACCACTGGATTAAGAACGGCTCTATCTGGAGATGTCTTCATGAAGAATGGTCATTACCACTGATGTGAGTGTGTTGGGATGAAGTCAAGTAGTCCAGATTTTCAAATATTATATGTATGAGAATGCTATATTGGTTGAACACGTTATTTGATGTATGATATGTGGGTAGGTCTAACCGGTAGACAAGCTTCCGTTGAACGTTATTTAATTATGTTAGGATGCCTCGTGGGTTCTCATGTGGGAGAAATAGGAAAACTGAAACCGCCCAAATAGCTTAAGGAAGTCGTTTTAAGTTAACACCTTAAGAATTTTTCAATTCAGATGTAAAAAAGAAAAGAAAAAAATTTGAGCTAGACGCGAATAACAAAACCTAAGATGTTCTCTTTTGGGGATGATGACTCTGATTGAGACTTCCTCTGGGTTAAGTTTAAAAAAAAGGAAAAAAAATACTAAAGCTTATGTGTGTCTCTTTTAGGGATGGTGACTCTAGTTGAGACGACCTCTGAGTTAGATATAATAAATGTCGAAAGTTCAAATAAAGAAAGAAAGAAAAAGAATTTGATTCTTGAAATTCTTTTGGTTTTCTCATAAAATGATTAGGATAGTCTTTTGATTACCCTTTTATTCCAAAAGCTTAAGATGGGAATATGTGAAGTTATTGTATCTTGGTGTAAGCCCTAGGCTAACTAACCCATTTGAGCCAATTTAGAGAAACTTGAAAACTGGTTTGGGTTTAGATGGATTCCTATACTTGCAATCACAGTTGACATGTTATTAGACCTTAACAAGTAAGTAATCTAAGTCTTTAGGAGCCGGATTTTACTTGACTATGATTCCATAGCATAATTCTTTTTCAGGGACAAAAGAGAGATAAGTGTGGGGATGTGATGTGAGTGTGTTGGGATGATGTTAAATGTGCTTAAATGGTTAATTTTATGTGTATATGTGTGTTTAATTGCATGATATTGATTAACTACAAGCAAATATGCTTTTGTAGGTTAAACAACCAAAGTGGAAGCTTATATGGGGAACTTAAGTGATAAGTGGTGGTTGGATTGGTGTTTATGATGATTAAAGTTGAAAACCAAAGAATATTCATGATATGAGAGTTTCGGGATGTAAACGGAAGCCAAGAGATCAAAAATGAAAGGATAAAGATGTTAGGACCTTGCAACGGTAAAATGAACATAACTTGAGCTAGGAATGGAGTTACGGTACCCATTACCGGTCAACGGAAATATCTCAGAAAGCCGCACAACAAGAAATTGAAGAAAATTCTTGAAAATAGAAAGGTGTACAGCGTAGCATACGGTGGCTAGCGTAGGCTACCGTGGAACCGACGGGAAATCTCATTAAAAGCGTGTTTTAAGGGGTTTTCAGGGCATCTCTTATTCATATTTGTCTTCTAACCTTTGGGTACCAATTTTAGGCATTCTAAAGAGCTTCTTTCACTATTCCAAAGGATCCATTCATCATTACACCATCAATCATGCCTTCCAACATCAGATTCACAGGCATGAGTGGCTAATTCTCTTGTGACTTCTTCCAAACGGATGGTTCTTATAGGTTTCATATTTGTTTCAATTGTTTATGTATTTTATTTTCTTATATGATGACAAACGTTTAGCAAATTGATGCTTTAGTTAATAAACAATTTATCAGTTTTTCAAGTTCTTTCTTTACAATCGCGTTTTGGTTGATGACAAGGCTTAGAAACGGATTGGGTGACTAAAAAGTGTTGACTTGATACTTATTTATTGGATAATTGGATTATACTAGTATTTAACATGATTAGTTGTATAGTTTTGTTGAGAACAACCTGTCTCCAATTATTATCTTAATTGATTTTAGAACATTATGTCTATGTGGTGTTTTAATAAACAATTGAGTTTTATGTGAAACCTTGAACCTGAAGTTTGGAAGAGGTTACGTCCGTTATAATTGAATTCAATCCATTTAAGTTTCCTTTGTTTTTCATTCAAATCACATCTTTATAATTTACTCACTAATTCATCTGTGGATACGATACCTTACTTACCCTAGCTACCTAGGTTAACTAGGATTTTTAAAGAGTAAACGACAGTCTATCTAAATGGCGTCGTTGCTGAGGAATAGGTGCGCTTATTTTTAGTTTTAGCTTAGTTAGTTCTTTTCTTTTAGTAAAAAACAAATTAATCCAAAAATATTTTCTTTTCAACTTTGTTTTTAATTTCTTTTAGTTTAGTTTCCTTCTTCAGTATTACATGAGGTTATGTACATGTGTAGGTTTTTCATGGATAGGTATTATGATGATGGTCAAGACTATTATGAGCCATGTATGTGCTGTGGAGAATTTGGTCATTAGGCTCAAGACTGTCCAAACAATTACAATCAAGTCACCACTCAAGAGGTTTAAATGGTGAAGGAAGCTATCAGGACGACTGGCATAATCAAAAGGTCCACAAATGGGTCAATATGAATTGGATGATATCCTGTTAGCTATCAAGGAATTGACAAGTTTGATCAAAGAAGTCATGCATCAACAAGATAGCTAGGCGAAAGATCATCAAGTCTTGGTGGAACACACCACACAATTAGCTGCACATTTATCTGAGGTAGTTTCAGTAATAAGTTAGGTAAGTCATCTAGTTTTAATCAAGTTGACCTGACACCTCATAATTCCTAAAACATAAAAAGTGCAAACACCAGTACAGTAAGTTTTCATACATATTTTTCTAGGGTTGAATAGACTACACCACCAATGGTTAAGAGTGTCGTGGAGTATAGTGAGTATGACCCTGATCATGATTTAATTTCACAAACTAAACTAGAAGGTAAAGAGGTAAAAAAATCTCTGAATGTTCTATTTCCTTCGGCTTTGATCACCCAAGTATCAATTAAACAGCAACATGATCCAACACAGGATGAAAAATAGGAGAAATTTGAAAAAAAGAAAAATTAATTTACCCTTTTTGAATATAATTAAAGAAAATCCTGATAATGTTGAGTGTCTGAAAGGTTTGAGTACCCAAAAGAGACAATATAAATGTCCCACACAAGTGGAGTTGAGTGCAAGTGCAAGTGTCATGTTTTTTAGGTACCCGTTCTTCAAAACTCTAAGATCCAGGAGCACTTGCTATATCAGTACAGATGGGCAAGTTAAAAGTGGATAAAGCATTGTTGGATCTTGGGTTAAAGGTGAACATTTTACTAGGTAGTTTGTATGATTAGAATGACTTTGGTCAGTTATAAAGAGCCCACACCAATATGTTATTGGCTAATCAGACTTCCATATGTCCTAGGGGGGTTGTAAAGGATGTGATTGTAAAGGTAGGAGAGTTTTATTACCCAGTTGACTTCTTAGTGTTGGATTGTGTCAAGAACGCACAACCAACTATTATTCTGGGTAGACCATTCTTGGCTACCGCTAACACAACTGTTAGTTATGCAGAAGGAACAATAAGAATGAGATTTGGTGAAAAGAAATTGAATGTTAAACTATTCTCAAACTTACCTAACCTAAATATTAGCAACTCTGAATTACTTGAAAGGGTGAATCACCCGAACAAAGAAGATTTTGGTGTGACCAATAGGGCAGATGAGAAGGAAGAAGATAAGAATTTAGAGAAGGGAAAGATTCGAAGGTCAAGGAAAAGGAAACGGAAAGGAAAGAACCCACAAGTTCCTCATCCTGAGAGAGAATTGTTTTCACTCTTTATGCAGGCTTGGCGGAAGTATGACGATGAGAGGAATGAGTTAATAAGGAAGGAGTGTAAGCAACCAACTCAACCACCTTGACGAATATCAGGTAAGATCTGGCTGAAGACCTAAAACTAAGCGCTAACCAGGAGGAAACTCGAGTTTTATTTGTTTAGTGTTTTTTTGGTGTATTTTGTTTTCTTTATTTTCTTTTTTAGTTTTAAGCACCAAATAAAATCACTCAAGTGTGGGGATGCACATGGAGGTCTTAATAATGAAGCACAATTTAATTGCTTATAATCAGGTTCACGTACACTTTCCTCATCTTAGTTGTTTTGTTACTTGATGTTTAATTATTTTTATTTGTTGGGTAATCTTGGTGATGTTAATATCTATGTGTTGGGAATGGTTTTGGTGTTGTGTTTTGGGTCGGTTTGGGTTGGTTAGTTGTTTGTTAATGTTGGTTTGAATGAAAGAGTTGGAAAATTTTTCACTTAACCTTAATTCTATACATTGGGGATAATGTATTCTAAGTGTGGGGATGAGAAGATAAAAAATGAATAATAGAAAAAACTAAGAAATATGTCCATGAGTGGGAAGATTGCATTAAGAAATAAGGAAAATGATAAGTAAAGTCAGATAGTCCAGCTTTTCAAATATTATATGTATAAGAATGCTCAATGGGTTGAACATGTTATTTGATGTGTGATATGTGGGTAGGTCAAATCGGTAGACAAGCTTCCTTTGAACTAATAAATCTTAATTATGTTAGGATGCCTCGTGGGTTCTCATCTGGGAGAAATGGGGAAACTGAAACCGCCCAAATAGCTTAAGGAAGTCGTTTTAAGTTAACACCTTAAGAATTTTTAATTCAGATGTAAAAAGAAAAGAAAAATTTTTGAGCTAGACGCGAATAACGAAACCTAAGATGTTCTCTTTTGGGGATGATGACTCTGATTGAGACTTCCTCTAGGTTAAGTTTAAAAAAAGGAAAAAGAATACTAAAGCTTATGTATGTCTCTTTTGGGGATGGTGACTCTAGTCGAGACGACCTCTGAGTTAGGTATAATAAATGTCGAAAGCTCAAATAAAGAAAAAAAAAGAATCTGATCCTTGAAATTCTTTTGGTTTCCTCATAAAACGATTAGGATAGTCTTTTGATTACCCTTTAATTCCAAAAGCTTGAGATGGGAATATGTGAAGCTATTGTATCTTGGTGTGAGCCCTAGGCTAACTGACCCATTTGAACCAATTTAATATGATGAAAAACTTGAAAACTAGTTTGGGTTTAGATGGATTCCTATACTTGCAATCACAATTGATATGTTATTAGACCCTTACAAGTAAGTAATCTAAGTCTTTGGGAGCCGGATTTTAGTTGAATGTAATTCTATAGCATAATTCTTTTTCAGGGACAAAAAAGAGATAAGTGTGGGGATGTGATGTGAATGTGTTTGGATGATGTTTAATGTGCTTAAATGGTTAATGTTATTTGTATTTGTGTGTTTAATTGCATGAAATTGATTAATTACGAGCGAATATGCTTTTGTAGGTTAAACGACCAAAGTGGAAGCTTACATGGAGAACTTAAGTGATGAGTGGTGGTTGGATTGGTGTTTATGATGATTAAAGGTGAAACCAAGAGAATATTCATGATATGAGAGTTTCGGGATGTAAACGGGAGCCAAGAGATCAAAAAGGAAAGGATGAAGATGCCAATGGACCTTGCAACGGTAAAATGAACAAAACTTGAGCTAGGAATGGAGTTACATGGCCCATTACCAGTCAATGGAAAGCTCTCAGAAAGTAGCACAGTAAGAAAGTGAAGAAGCCTACAGTGGCTAGCGTTGGCTACGGTGGAACAGACATGAAATCTCATTAAAAGCATGTTTTTAGGGTTTTTAGAGCATCTCTTATTCCAATTCGTCTTCTAACCTTTGGGAACGAATTTTAGGCATTCTAAAGAGCTTCTTTCACCATTCCAAACGATCCATTCATCATTACACCATCAATCATGCCTTCTAACATCAGATTCACAAGCATGAGCGGTTACTTCTCTTGTGACTTCTTCCAAACAGATGGTTCTTATAGGTTTTATATTTGTTTCAATTGTTTATGTATTTGATTTGCTTATGTGATAAGAAACGTTTAGCAAATTGATGCTTTAGTTAATTAACAATTTATCAAATTTTCAAGTTCTTTCTTTACAATCGCGTTTTGGTTGATGACAAGGATTAGAAACGGATTGGGTGACTAAAGAGTGTTGACTTGATATAGATTTATTGGATAATTGGATTATACTAGTATTTGATATGATTAGTTGTATAGGTTTGTTTACAACAACCTGTCTCCAATTACTATCTTAATTGATTTCAGAACACTATGTCTATGTGGTGTTTAATAAACAATTGAATTTTATGTGAAACCTTGAACTTGAAGTCTGGAAGAGGTTATGTCTGTTATAATTGAATTCAATCCATTTAAGTTTCCTTTTTTTCATTAAATTATAATTTACTTCTTTAAATCATTTAGAACATAGCTAGAAGCTAAAATTAACCACTGATTCTTCTATGGATACGATACCTTACTTACCATAGCTACTTAAGTTAATTAGGTTTTTGAAAGACTAAACGATGGTCTATCAACCACCATCACTATCTTCAGTTTGTCAACAATAGCCGCATCATATTCTCTTAGTTTCGTGTATTGGGTATGTTACTATCTTCCATTTTTTACTTTATTTTTATTTATTCCATGTATTAGATTTCAACCTATGAAGAGTTATGTTATTTTATTAGGAAAATGTTCATTTATATCTGTGAATATCAAATGTTATTATTAGGTTTATTATTCATCAAACTTAGTTATAAAATATTTTGCAACAACATAATTTATTTTTCTAGTCTCCTCTTGCTACTCGATGCTAGCTATTCTAAGAGAAATTTCCTAAGATTACCACTCTTAGCTCGTCTTTCTTCCATTTCTTGATTGAGTATCTCTTCAAGATTCCTAAGCCGCCACTCACATTCTTTCCTTGAATATATCTCATGCCGGTGAATCCTAATTACATCACTATATCCTACTAATTTTCTTGATATTATAACTCTTTGTACATATTTTCCTGGGAGTACTCTTACTCAATGTTGAAGTGGTGGTGATTATACTGGTGCAGGAGCAACAAGTTTGGAGTAAAAGGTGGCATAAATGTTCACTTACGCTCTATGTAGTTCACTTCATCATCCATTTATTTGAATTTGTTAACGGACCCATCAATGTATGTATAGTGGGTAAGGAACACCGTGCTACATCGTTTGTAAGGAACACACAGTGTTGAGGCCAAATGGAAGTCCTTTTAACATATATTGTAGAGATTAATGAAGAGGCTGATGCAACCCAAACATCTAATGTCTATCCTGCATATTGCACAAGTGCATTGAAGAAGAATGCTTAGGAAGTTTTACACATGCAATAGAAAATACTCTAAGTGTAAAATCTTCCAAAGCCAAGACCAATATCTTCCGAAGCCAAATATGAAGTCTTCCAAAGCCTCAGAGACAAAGTCTTCCGAAGCTTCAACTCATAAAGACAGATTTCTTCTGAAGACTTTTAATACATGTTTTATCTGATGTACTTTTCCATAAAGCTGGACACCTTTCCGTTGCACCTCTGTAAGGTCACCAACTTACATGAGTTGGTGAAAAGGTCCATGCTTTTGGTAACTATACATTGAGGTCTTGAGTTTGTAACTTTCTACTTCATGTACATTATCCTTTCTGTAATAGATAAGGATGTGAGCTATGACATGTCATAGTCACAAGTCAAAAGGCAATCTGCCTTTTGACTCTACAATTGATTTTGTTTGTGTCTAGTCA
>BJCM01241310.1:0-32176 GCA_018326385.1 Flaveria bidentis | reverse complement strand
TTGTAACATATACCGTATGCGCTGTGTGGATCTTGCTACGCTATGTGGTTCTTCTGTGTGGTTCTTCTGTGTGGATCTTTCATTACACCATTAATCCCGGTAATGGGACCTAAGGATTGGTTTGGTTGTAACATATACCGTATGCGCTGTGTGGATCTTGCTACGCTATGTGGTTCTTCTGTGTGGATCTTTCATTACACCATTAATCCCGGTAATGGGACCTAAGGATTGGTTTGGTTGTAACATATACCGTATGCGCTGTGTGGATCTTGCTACGCTATGTGGAACTTATTTACGCTATAAGATGCCTTCCTTACGACCATTAGTTCCTGTGTGGGACTGATGGTTAGGTTTGGCCGTAGCTAATTATAACTTGTAAAACCGCTTACATGAAAATGTAATTGCGGAAACCTATATAACTTTTTCATGTTGTTTCATTTAACTTATTTACTACTTAAAACCTGCGTAGCTCACCAACAATTTTGTTGACCATTTTGAGCATATCTTTTCAGGTGATCATGATAACTGAAGATCTAGGAGTGCTGCCTTGTATAGGAGACCCTAGGATGCATTTTTGAGACTAAACATTTTTTGGCCAAACTTACGTTTGTAATCATTGTTGTAGTCTGATTTATACTTGCATGTTTGACACTTGTTCCCGGGTTGTGGGAAATTAAACAATGTCATACTAATTGTTTATGTTATCGTTTATATGTTATGCTTATGGCTATGTTGTCGTGAATACTGACTATACGCGACACAAGTCTCCATTTGTGCTCGGGTGTCGTCATGACACGTTTGTCATCATACTTATATTGCTTCTCTACCGTATACCATGTGTTATGATGATCCCGTCTCGTTACATTCCCGTGTTTCCGCTTTAGTGGGGGTGTGACATATTGGTATCAGAGCCATTGGTTATAGAGAGTTCGCCGGTTAGAACCTCACTCGAATCAAAATTTGATCCAAGTGATTTTTTTAGTTATGAGTTTTCTTTCGAGAAGGTTGGGGGGTGTGGTCACAACCGAAAGATATACATATAAGTTCGATTAATATAACACTTAGGGCTATAAATGAACCGAATATCAGTGAACCATTCGGCGCGATGTTCATTTATATTTGTTCGTTTAATAAATGAACGAACACGAAGAAGAAAATTTTGTTTGTTTAGTTAAACGAACAAACATAAACAAAGTCCGCATTTGTTTATTTATGTCCGTGAACGTTCGATAATGTATTCGTTAATGCTCGCTTGTGTTCGTTCATTTAAAAGTTATTTTTGTAATAATTATATTAAGTACTTATTTATATTTTGATGGATATTACATAATGTTTGTGATTTTAATTATAAAAAAATATATATATATCATGATTTGTATTTGTTTGTTTTAAAATTTTCATTTGTGTTCGTTAATGTCCAAGAATATTTATGTTGTGTGCACTTCGCGGGGCGACCTGGTTAAGACCCGTGAATCAACCCGTGAAAACTAAGACCGACCAGTGTATGGGTTATCAGTTCTGGTCCACGGTTCGGCTTTTCTTTTGTAAACAGTTATGGGTCGGTTTCGGTCCAAACCCGTGGGTATGAGCTCGGTTTCGGTTCGACCCGATTACATTTATGCAAAAAAAACTTGGTTTTTGCTTTTTATGCAAAAAAAACTTGGACCACCATATTATGCTGAATCGGCTCGTTTAACTCGGTTCGGTCCGGCCCGAACCGTATGTAAATGGTCCGGTTCTCGGTTCTTTATATAAACCACTTATCGGTTTCGGGTCAAGTGCGGGTTGGTCCGGTCGGATTCCGACCCATTGCTCACCCCTAGTGTTCGCTTGTGTTCGTGAGCAATTCATGAACAGATTCATTTCCATAATAAATGAACAAGAAATATCATTCCATAGTCGTTCGTGAGTAGTTAATGAACAAAATATTTCCTTAATGAAGGACAAGAACAAAATTGTGTTTGTGTTCGTTCGTTTTGTTTACAGCTTCAGTACTAAGAGCATCTCCAATAGAACGTTTTTAGCCCTAAAAAACAACACATCATCCGTTTTTAGATCAAGAATCATTAGGTGGGGTTTTTTTATACCAATTGTTCTTCCTCAAAAACATCAAAAAATGATAGATGTGGGCCTCATTACTGTATATATAAATATATTAAAGAGAGAAATAAATGGTTAAAAATAAAAATAACGGTGATGATGTGGTAACGTTTTTAAAATTTCTTATTGGAATGATTTTTGTAGATTTTAAAAAACATTTGTTTTTATGATATGTCAGCACAATAAACATGTTTTTAGATGTTTTTAAAACTTAGTGTTGGTAATGCTCTAACACTTATATTTCAAAACGGAGTAATAATAAACCGAACCAACAAACCAAGGGTTGAAAATGCAAAACCATGTGACGGAAAATAAACGTGAAGCGATTTACCGTTTACGACGACATCGAGAAAACAACTATAGCATACAAAGGATTACGTGTGGGGATGATCTTTTCTTTCTTTCCATAAATTCCTTCGATTCAATTCGTTATCTTCTTCACAACTTCACTCAATCTCTTCATCTTCATCTTCATGGTATAATTATCCAGTTACAAACCTAGATTTAGATGTATATACATGTACACCTCTTACAATTTCATCTTCATCTTACCTATAAAACCCTAACACTTTCAATTTGATTACGTAATCAGTTTGTTTTTATTTTGTGTTAGTTTATCAGATTCTTTGCTTTGTAAATACATCAATCAGGGCGAATCCTTCGTTGTTTTTTGCTGAGGGATTCGGATTTGTTTGTTTATGTGGTGATCGGTTTGAAATTTGAAGTGTTGATAGTTGATAGTGCCAATCGGAGTTTATTTGTTTGTTTATGTGGTGTGTGGAGATGTTGTGAGTTTAGGAAACAGGTTGTTTTGTGTGTTTATGTGAGGGAGGAAAGTTGCGGTTATGATCGGTGCTGAAAGGGGAAGAACTGAGGGTTTTGGTGTTGAATTGGATAGGTTTTGGAAGGAATTGTTGTGTTGTTTTGAGGTTTGGTGATGAGGAAGATTGATCAGACGCAAAGATACGGTGGTGGTAAGATTGGGGGTGATAATGGGTTTATACCGAGTTCTTTTCGTTCGCTTTCGAGCTACTTGAGGATTGTGTCATCGGGTGCGTCAACTGTTGCGTCTACGGTTCGATCTGCAGCTTCAGCTGCGTCTACGATTGTGGACCGTGATACTGATGCAGTTCCTGATCAGGTGAGGTTGATCTTTCATAAATAGAATATTGGCCTCAAGAATGCGTTATTTTACCTAACATTCGAGTAGAAATTTGAATCAGTGTTTATGTTAGTGCACAATCTAATTGAAGCTTAAATGCATTTTCTTGTTTAGCATCACAAAAATGAGAAATGGGAGCTAAATATGTCTTAGAATATGTTTGTTGTGGTGTTTCATTCTATGCAAAGAGCAAGTATACGATATTCTTATGTTGATTGTGATCTGTGATCTGTTATGTGACAATTCCGAGTCCAAACGTGAAGTTACTTTAACTTTTAATAAATAAGGTGGCATGTGACTTCCATTACTATTTAAGTACCGTGATGACTTAGGCTTGTATGTAGTGGGACAGTTGTTGGTGGTTTATCTTGGCATGGGGTTAATTACACCAAAATGTGGCTTAAGTTTACCTTTTTGTCTCTGAATTTAAGGAAAATTGTTATTCTTCTATTGTCATTTGTCCATGCCATACTTTCAGTTTTTACCATGCAACATCTGATAGCAGAGAAAATAATGATGTGGCACACTGGCACCAGCTTTTGTTGACATGGCAGCATGCCATATTACTATTTTATTTGCTATAGAAGGTTACCTGGATAGATTGCGAACAAATGTATGTATGTTTAACAAAATGAAAAAAAAAGTCTTTTCTCGCATACAGAGTGAAAATATGAAAGTTAATCTTTGGTGTGATAAACCCTGGCATATAATCTTGACTAGTTGACTACTGGTTTTCAACTTGTTTTACCATGTCCCTTGATTTGTTCTTGGGAGCATATTATGTGGACGCCACTTTTTTGCATAACACCCTTATTACCTTACAACATGACAAGAAGAGATACAACCTGTATGGTCGTGCGGTATACGAATTGCTGTATATCTTTTCTGTGCACATGTAATAGACAGTTTAATTGGTTTTTTATACCTGGGAATGAGCCCTGAATTTTGTATGTTTTCCAACAAAAGGTGCTATGGGCCGGGTTTGACAAGTTGGAATGTGAGGGCGGTATTTCACGACAATTGCTATTACTCGGGTATCAGTACGGTTTCCAAGTGTGGGATGTTGAAGATGCAAACAATGTGCGTAACATAGTCTCTAGATATGATGGTGCTGTTTCCTTTATGCAAATACTGCCAAACCCAACTGTATCAAACCATTCCCGAGTTGAATATCCAAACGATCGCCCTCTGTTGGTAATATGTGCAGATGGGTCGTTTTCGGCAGGTGTAAATGCTCAGGGTGGGCCCACCATTTCTAGCAACGGTAATATTAAAAATAATTATGATCAGATAAATGGTGGGTATGTGCCTACTGTTGTGTGGTTCTATTCATTAAAATCTCAATCTTATATAAAAGAATTGAAGTTCAGATCTGCTGTTTACTCCGTACGATGCAGTTCGCGCCTTGTCGCTGTTTTACAAGCAGCACAGGTTTGTTAGCTTCTTCCTTAAGTGGTGTTTGTTTTTTCATGCCTTGAAGGAATGGAATGACTTTAATTTCTCCATAAAATTTATTTTAACTAACATTTTTTTTGTTTAAACGTATTTGAGGTTTGTGTATACCTTTTTTATGATTTTTAAATATTATTTTTGTAAATTTTAAATTTTGTGATCTTTCAGATACTTACTAACTAGAAGTAATGTTAATCTATAATAGTTTTATTCATGAAAATAAGATACATGCTAGTTTTTTCTAAACAGGTGAAGTGTAGTTATAATCCAAATGAGATAATGACAAAAAATTATTAATTTTTTTAACACCCCAGAGTGACTCTACTGTCTCTCATGCTAAGACCATGATAATGGAAGTCGATGGATCATTCCATTCCATTACATCTGCAACGTTTTTGCGGTACACTAAAATACTAAGTCATATGTATATGGATAACCAGGTACATTGTTTTGATGTTGCAACATTAGAAAGGGAGTACACAATTCTCACAAACCCTATAGTAACAAGCTCTTTACGGTTTGAGAATATAGGCTTGGGCCCACTTGCTGTGGGTCCCAGATGGATTGCTTACAGTGGTAGTATCGTGGCAGTGCCAAATACACATGTCAGCCCACAGCATCTTACCCGCTCCAAAACTTTTACTTCACCTGGTTCAAATGGGAGTATTGTTGCACACTATGCAAAACAGTCAAGCAAACAGCTTGCTGTAGGAATTGCTACACTTGGGGATATTGGTTACAAGACGCTTTCTAGGTATTACTCCGAGTTAATACCAGATGACAACATTTCTCAGCAATTAAGTGATTCTGGAAGGAAAGATCGTGGAAACACTAATGGCCGTATACCAGATACGGAGAATGTTGGAATGGTATATGTGTAAATGATGGAAATTACCTTTTTTAACCTTTTGTACTATTTTGCATTCAATGAGTTATGATTGATAACTTTTTTTATTTGATGAAATTTATAATCGGATACATGCCACAAAATGAAATGACAATATATTTTTGGAGTCTGTCCATTTTGGTAATCAGAACTCTTTCGATCTGTTTTGGTAAGTATAAGTTTTTTGAGCGGCCTACTTGGGTAATTAATTTTTTTTTTCAGTTCTTATGTTGTAATTAAATAATATTTTTTTTCGCTATCTCCAAATTAGTTATGTTTTCTTTTTACAATTTTAAGCTCTAATTACCAAAGTGGGTCTTTCTAAAAAACTTGTAATTGCCAAAACCGCACAAAGTAATAATTACCAGAAAGGACCACCACCAAAAGTATATTTATATTTTATGACTTTTGCTCTTTATAACCTTAACTAAGCAATGGAATGTGGAACATATGATAAAATTAAATGACAATGTATTCAAACACCAACATCAATTCAAATTCAAATAACAGTTTTGGATGATTCTAATATTCCTGCTTACTCTTCACTGATACAATGCAAATATTTGATGATGAATATTGAATAAAACTTTTCTTTTGAACAGGTGATCGTTAGAGATGTTGTGAGCAAATCAGTAATTGCTCAGTTTAAGGCACATGATAGTGCAATTGCATCCTTATGTTTTGATCCCAGTGGTACGTTATTGGTGACAGCTTCTGTTTATGGTCATAATTTTAATGTTTTTCGTATAATACCGAGACCCGCCGCAAATGGTGCATCTTACATACATCTTTACAAGCTTCAACGTGGTTTTACAAATGCGGTATGATACTTGATGTATTAATTTATTTTCGTTATTCTGATATGTAATACTTGTATTTTATTCAAAACAACTCAGGTTATACAGGACATAAGTTTTAGTATGGACAGCCATTGGATTACCATAAGTTCTTCAAGAGGCACCAGCCATCTATTTGCTATTTCTCCATCAGGAGCCTCGGTTAATATACAATCTGTTGAAGAATTTTCAACTACTCGGAATCAGGGTTACACTTATAATGCCGTCAATAGGCCACCAGTTACACTCTCTGCTGTCAGTAGAATAAGGAGTGGAAATAATGGGTGGAGAAATGTGGTGATAGGGGCAGCGGCAGTGGCGGCATCCAGTAGGATAAATTCAAATTCAGGGGTTATTGCATGTGCATTTTATAAATGCAAGGGTAACAATCTGTCTGTGGTTTTGGGTCCCACAATGTTAAAGTATCATATGCTTGTTTTTTCTTCTGGTTGTGTGATACAGTATGCATTGAGATTATCGTCTGAAGTAGATACTGCTTATGAATTGTTGTCACCTGATAATGATTCAAAATTTATTGTTGAGCCAATTCAGAAGTGGAATATCTGTAATAAACAGAACAGAAGGGAGCGAGAAGAAAATGTTGATATATACGGTGAAAATTTGCATACAGATAACAGAAAAGTATTCCCTGAAAGAACTGAAAATGGATTTAGTAATTATTTTGAAGGTATGAGTAAAATCAAGAAAGAAAATGTGAGCCTTGAGGGGAAAAAGCAAGTGTATATTTCTGAAGTTGAATTACATACGCACCAATTACAGACACCAGTATGGGCAAGAGTGCAGGTACCAGTTACTAATTTATTGCCTTTTCTTGTAACTGTTTTTTGCAAGCTACCAACGGATTATTTTTCTATTTTTGTATATTTTTGCAGATAAATTTTCAATCTTTAACGTTAGATGATATGATTGTGGATGGGGTCAACAATTCAAAGGGTGAATTTGAGATCGAGAAGATTCCAACCCACGCAGTTGAAAATAGGTCTAGATATTTGGTTCCTGCTGTTGGCTATCTTCAGGAACCTAAGGTGCAAATGACCAGGTATGTATACATAGAAACAGTTCATTGAATATTGATTCAAGTGGTGAATATATGGACCCGGATAAAGTATCTATAGAGGTGGCAAAGCTGGTGGGTCCGGCAGGTTAGGTAATTGATCAAATTGTATTCTTTTGTACCAGGTCAATATGGGTTGAGCAGACTTTTTTGAATAATTAGCATGCCAAATATTATTACAAGTCATTATTTCAATGTGACTTTTGAATAAAATAATTTAGTAGATTTATGCGTTATAACTACAATTTATAACTTTGAACTCGATCTGTTTTGTTAAGCTAATATTTTTTATCTGCTTGTTAGAGAGAAATGCATAAAAAGAATTGACCCATCTGTAAGTAAATGGGTTGAAATTGCCACATCTAATTATTTTTGTTAAAATTGTATACACAAATTTGCATGATCTTTAACAAGTATATAAATTAACACAAATTAAAGAGTTCTCTTGTTATTACTTTTATATTGGGAAAAGAAGTGGGTGGAACCCACTTATGTTTGGGCGGAGATGTACTTGTGTATGGACGAATCTCATCATTTTTATCATGGCCGCTTGGCACATGCCACCTCTATCCATGAAACACCATTGCAGATGCTCTTATATTGATATGTTTTTTCCCATCTCAATTATATATTTTTTTCTTAGCATCATTGCTTAAACTTAAAAAAAATTGTTATCCAGAGGTCCTGCTTTAGATGACCACAATGGCGGATTGTATGAACATGAGAAGCTTCTTAAACATGGGAGCAGCGTTGATCCTATTATAGAAGGCGTACTTGAGAACGGAAATGAAGAAATTGGGGAGGATGCTGCTGGTCAAATGCCAATAGAAGATTCCAATGGCTTTGTAAATAGTGACAGCTGTCCAATATCTCACACTCGACCCGAGACTGTAGATAAAAGAGAGCACTCGACGAGTGAGACCCAATCTGAGCTTGTAAATAATTACATAGATGCGAAACTCGAGAACCAATTTGAAGATCAAGGCAATGAGTTTGATTAAAAGTAAGTTTTTTGTTTCTTTAGCCAGTCGCTATTCTAAGCTTATATAGGTGGTAAAATGGCAGGTTGGATAACGTGTCGAAACAGGTTGGGGTCAGAACTGGCGTTTCGGGTACATGGGTGATTGGGTGAAGCTGGTTTGAGCGGGGTAGAAGTTTCCTAAGATGGGTCAAAACGGGTAGGGTTGGATTGGTTTGCCTTTTTTTTAAATTTTACAAAGAAGAAACATTTTAATGTATAAAATTGCAATCTGACATTGGCCTGATTTCTGTTTTGAAAGTTTGAGCCTTTATATGATTTCGAATTATGTATCCTGACCCAAAACAATACGGAGAACAAAGATGGTTACCTTTTTATGCAGTTTGTCCCAAGTTATATTAAGTTTTAACCCGCTCAATCTGTTTCGGTTTGTTTAAAGAATTATGAGTTTGACTTGTTTGACCCGTTAGCATGAAATAAAGCCCAATTCAAACAGTTCTTTTACATAAACGGGTTGAAATTACCACCTACGTAAGTTTTTCATATGTCAAAACTTCACTAGTTGTTTTGTGGTTAGTTTGCAGGCACATGGGCTATGGTGGTTTGTTTCTAATGTAAAGAATAATGAGGGATTTTATCTGTGAGGTGTGGGATTGTATTAAGGTTTGTTGTTTTGACAACTGACTTTTGTAAATAACACCCGAATAACCACGAATAATTAGTTGTAAAATGATGTTGATAAAAGGTAGCATCATGTGCAACTTTTAATTTAGTTGTTTTTATGTTTATATGTTTTTTTTAAATCTTGGTAGATCTTGTTGTATATAAACACACATGCATGCGCCTAGTGCTTATATAGTTTTAATGCATTTTGGAATTCGTTGCAAACAATTTACGAGTTCGTGCTTTGACGCCGTTCTTTTTGAGGATGATTATAATTTGGGTTGTGCAACGATACAAAACTGCACCTAGTCAAATTCTGTTAAAATTGTAACGGAACTAGATCGCAAAGTACAGATTGGGACCGACCGGAATTCAAACTGACTCGGTCTTTGTTCTCATGTTTCAAGCATAGTTTCTGGCTTTAAACCAGATTCTCAAAACTAAAAGGGCTGGCTGAACCAGTTTAACCAACAGGAATAACAATACTTTGGTAAGTTTAGGCCAGACCGGGGGCGATGTCAAACTTGGATTAATCTGGTGAACTGTGTTAGAGGAACCTGGATTCACAACGGTGAACTGCCGTCAGTTACCTGGGTCACAGCTAGGAAAAGGGTGTGGTGATAAATTAGGTTATGTAACTTGATCTGAGTAGTTACTTAGATCAGTTGCAACTCTGAGGTAGTAACCGGCATCCATTAGTAACTCATGAGTCATAATGCAGCTTCGTATTAACTCCCCACCAGTTGCAACTCTATCTCGATAGTAATAGGTTGCCATCAGTAGCAAACATGTTATATCAGCATCTAACCACATTGATAACATCCTCTTAGACCATACTTGGAATTAGTTGTAGCAACTCCTTTTACCTCACCAGCAATCAGGACTTGAGGAAGACAAGGTGGTGTTGAAGAAAACAGATAGCTGTGGTGGCAGTTGCTTGCATTGATGTTGGTATTGCTTTTCTAATTTCTTCTTAAATTTTAATTGAACTCCACCACCATTGGACTTTTGAAACTGGTCAGACTAGCCTAACCGTTTAGACATGTGAACCGCTAGAGGGATCGGTTCAATGACATGGTTGGTTTCAAAACATTGCTTAAAAAACTAACGTTAATAAGAGGGCAAAAACAAGCTTAAGACTGAACTGAATCGGTAGAATAGCATAAACGGAGTACCACAGCGCGTTCCATACAAGTTCTGGTTTGGTACAGTACGGTTTCTGCTAATTTAAAACTCGATTACAACCAGAAGACCAAAACAACAATTGGAATTCGAGTAAGTTAGTGCAGTTTTATAAATCAGCCAAGTTTTCTCGAACAAGCAAGTTTCAGGCATATAAAACTCGATTGATATCATACTGACATACTTTACCTCACACGGCTTCACGTTCATCAAGATTTATGTTTTTAACCAAATCATGTAAAATTAAGTTGCACAAGAAGACAACATTCTCATCCAACAGGTATGATAACTTAGAAGGTATTGATATATCATATGCTTGAGTATAAATTACACAATGATACCTAACAGTAATAAAACAATGACAAACAGCATGATCTTCTGATGGAAGCCGGATTAGGCGACTGGAGGGTGGAGCTCATGATCTTGTGAGGTGTCAACAGCAGCAGATGGCATAAATGGCCACATGGCCATTCCAGGGTAACCAACAACAGGAACCAACTTATTTCCCATTGCTTGGCTTTGGGCGACTGCAATGGCGGTAGGATATGCAGCTGGAATTCCAGGTGGTGGGGCCATGAAACCGGGTTGTGTGTTCATCGAATTAAGTTGCTGTTCAAGTTTTTCTTTCTCGGCCTTTAACATCTGCTTCTCATCCCGCAGCTCGTTTTTCTCAGACTACACACATCAAGTGGATTAATTAAGTTGAACATAAAATAAGTAAAAGTGGCAAGATGAGCAGGCCAGTAAGGAGTAAAAAGGATTTCAGTTGAAACGGGTCATCTTTTAGTATGGACCAGGTTGGGTTGACCCGTTAACATTATTTCTGTAAATTATTAGACTAAAAATTGATACTATTACAAGTTTGTTTTAATATTTGAACAAAATTGATTTAGGAGGTTGTATCATGTATGCAAGATGAGTGTAACACATCAAAAAGAGTTTAAAGTTGAAACGAGACATTGGTTAGGTTGGACCAGGTTAAAGTTGGGTTGGGTAGGGTTGACTTGACATGCAAACACTTTTTTGTAATTAATTAGATTACACAGAGATGATATTACAATTTTACTTTAAGCTTTGGACAAATGCTGGAGATTGTGCACAAGATTAGTGATCACCAAGAGTTTTAAGTTGAAACGAGTCATTATTGGTATGGGTCGCGTTGTATTGGTTTGAGTTGAGTTGCAAATACAGTTTTTTTCTTTTCTGCAAACAAGGATGGAGAGGTTATGTAACAGGGCAGAAAGTTGAAGTTGAAACAACTCATTATTTAGTATGGATTGGGTTGACATGCACACACTGTTTTTTTACCAATTATATAAATAAATAAATAAAACAAAACAAAACAAAATTTTTACAATAATAATCTAGTCATTAACAAAACAGGTTGTTCTTAGACTTTACCCACAAAAAAAAACAGGTCGTTCTTAGAATCTTAGTATGGCCTAGACATTTATTTCTTTATATATATATTTAAAATAAAGAAACAACATTATTACAAAAATACATCTGTTTGGCACGTTAGATAACAGGTTAAAAACAAGTTCAAGTTGAAACAGGTCATTTAATTAAGGGCTAGGTTGAGCTGACCTGAAAACACTTTTTTGGTAAATATTAAAATAAGATAAACAATGTTATCACAATAATATCTTATCTTTAAACAGAAATGCTATAAGAGGTTTCATACAATATGAGCATGATTCAAAAACCCTTATAAGTTTAATGGGTCATTGTTAGTATGGGCAACATTGGGTTGGCTTGACCTGCAACCACCTTTATTGTAAGTATTCACATCATAAAACAGTATTATTGCAAATAACCTAATATTCGGATAAAAACACTCCAGCAGTTTGCATGCATATAAAACACACTTTGGATGACATTCAACTTGTTTCATCCATTCAACTCATTTAACTAAATATATTAATTTGACCTGGTTGAAATAAACCATGGCACTGGGATCACCTTGAGCTCTTTGATCTTTTCCTGGAGATCTGAATTCGAGTCTTTCAGCTTCCGGGCTTCATTTTTTAATTGAGTCACCATTCGCGCAGCATCAACCAAAATAGCAGCCTTATCCGTTTTAGGGGGTCCCTCAGGTTCAAGAATTGAAGCCAATTCAACAAACCTAAATGTTTATGTCACGTTATAAACACTAATGCATTAAGGTGGTGTTTGATTGGACCTTTGAATCACTACTGGTACAGCCATACGGGTTGATAACATTATAGAAGGGGAATGGGTGTGGATATCAAAACCAACCCCTTAGGTGGGTTAAGAAGATTCCCAACTTTATGGGTATCAAACCTGTTCTTTCAAATGCATACCCTTAAACCAAGCATACTAAAATTATAAAATTCATACCCTCAAATCCATATCAGTAAACCAAAACATCCCCTAAAGATTAACAAAGAGAGCACAAGGTAAAGAGTACAACATACTTGTCATTTAGTTTATCCCTTCTCAATTTCTCTCTGCATGCTTTGGAACTTGTACCAGTGGACGGTTCAGCCCTTCCCCTGTTGTACACAAGATGGTCACTTCTATGTCAACATAAAAAAGAGAGTTTTGCTATATTTTACAGCAGGCTAAACATATGTGAATCAAGTATTGGAGCTTGTTAGGCAACTAAATTGATTTCTATCTCTTTTGCTGTTAGCATTGTCCAATAAAATAATTTTCACAACTACATGGTGGGCAAGCATGAAAAAGAAAATTCATATATAAAGGAATAAAGAATATAGTTTTTCCTTGAAAAGGAACCCAAACAGTAGGTATGTAAGATTATAAAACAAATTTGTGTTGTTTACAAAACTATAAAGATGAAGAGCAATATTTACCGCTTTTTTGAACCAGTTTCCTTACGGCCATCTGAATCTGCAAGAGAGCCATCACATCCCACACTAAAAGCAAGATTAATCGGGTAAGGACTAAGGTGAAGAGGTGATTAAAGTATTAAACCAAATGAAAGACGAAACAATCTTGTATGAACAGAAAAAATTAAGCGCAAACTAAAAGAAGATAGAATACATAGTAAACCTTGAACGTAATATTAAGATCAAGTGATTCTACGAAAGAAGGGCATGGGGACTCTGTTCATTTGCCAATGATTAGAACAACTACAGTACTACACACCTAAGTAGTGTTTGGGATGGCTTATTCAAAAAGCTTATCTGCTTATTCCATTCCTTTAAAGCAGAAAAGCACTTACATGGTTTGTGTCAAGAAAAGTGTTTATGCTCATCTGCATAGTTTAGGGTGCAGTAAGTTGCTTCCGATAAGTAGTATGAGGTTACCTATTTCAAACTGACTATTCTTCAACTCAAAATTACAAGTTTACATTTAAGGTAGAAAAGTTGCTTTTATAAGCTGATTATCTCCTTATACTCAAACCGCAAAGCTGTTAAATAAGCAATAAGCAATCCCAAACACCCCTCTCATCAATACTCTTCACATACCATTCTACCTTTTTTGGTTTCACAGGACAGTGATGTAAAAGAATCACAAAATGAATTCTAAGCATAAAACAGCTGTTTAGTTCTTCTTTAAGAGACTAAAATCTACAAAACTCCAAATTTTATCCATACACTTTCACGAAAACCACTAACCAATAAGCAGAAACAACACGTACAAACACAACAAAACCCCTAAATTAAAGTGTTAACACCACAACATGTAAACCCCTTACATGAATCTATAATCATCTGTCGATTCGTGCAACTTTGATCAATTCTGATCAATTGTAATCAAATTAGGTATATTGCACACAAAATCCAATTACAAAGGACCCGTACCTAGGGTTAAATAAGCAATCCCAAACATCCACAACATAAAAAAAACCCCCAAATCTCTCAAACTGTCACACCACAACATAAAAAAACCCCTTACATAATGCCATAATCATCCACCAATTCGTTCTATTTCAATCAATCGCAATCAAATTAGCCAATTAGGTCAATTGTTAAACAAAACTAACGAAATCCAACAACAAATAGACATATAGACCCATACCTAGGGTTACACGAAGAGCCACTCAACGGCGCCTGTACGGTCCAGCTGGATCCACTCGCCGGAGTGAGAAACGTACCTCCAGGAACCACAAGATTGTCGATCAACCCGTAGTCGTAGATCCAGTTATTGGTGTTCTCCGGTGAGACCATCGCCGGAGCAATACAAAGTCAACGATTTTCCGGCGAGATTGTGGAGCGAAATGGAGGGAAGTTGGTGGTGATATCGGTCGCCGACGGTGGTCTCCGGTGAGGAGTTGGTGGTGTGTTTTTCACGTTGAATAATTATAGGATTGTTTATTATTTGGTGATGGAAGTTGTTGGGTGAATCGTGATAGATGTTATTTGGGTGTTTGAGTGGTATAAACTATACGTTGTTGTGGGTTTGGGCTTAACTGTATTGTTGGCCCAAAACTTGATATAGATATTCGTATGAAAAGCCCATGTTCTGATTTGTACAGCTAGGGAAATGAGTACATAAAAGATCAAATTGATTGGAAGTTAGGCTCGTTCAACTTGCGTGTGGCGTGTTTGTAAACTTCGTTCGTTACTAGTGTTGTGTTGGTAAGATTAGTGTGATAAAATTCATACTAAACCGGGTTTAAGCCCGATTCAACGTGATTTAACCCTGGTCCTTCCTCTCACTCAAAACAGTTTCAATTTGAATAAATTCTTAAAAAACTAGAAAAAGGGAAAGTTCCTAAAAATTCTCTTTTTCACCACCCAACATAGTCGTCTTCGATCATAGAACATGGTTGTCTGAACTTAATATGAGTTGCTCAGATGAAGGCACTTGTCTACATAGGGTTGTTACGAGGACATGCATATGTTGTCTGAACTTTCGTAAGTTTGTCTGAAGTTGTTTCCATGTTCGTCTGAACCTTTGTAACAACTCTATTTAGACACGTAGCTTCATCTGGACCGCTCAGTGTGGGTTCGAACAAACATGCTTGTAGTCGGGGACACACGTGTTGGGATGGGGACATTTTAAAGGATGTGCTGAGACATTTTGAGAGAAAAAAAAAAGTCAAAAGAAACATTTTCAGGATTTTCTCCCTGATTTTTTTTGCTTTTTGACTTTTGTTGACCCAGAGCAATTTAGTGTCAAAACTAACTTCCAACCCATTTTGTACACGTCTGAGGATACTAGACAACACATAACCTTATATTTATTATCAAAATCAACCCAATGTTAAGCACATGGGTCAATATTGCCAGATATGTTATAACTTATAACAGACATATTAGTTGAAAATCTACATTGCTACACTCTAATACAGTTCACTCGGATCGACATGGAACTACTTTGAGTCTTATTTTTTCTAGCAAGTCTCCTTGCTTTTATGGACTAATATGTTGGTACTGTTATGATTATGCCTCAGTCAGATCTTGGCTCAATAATATGCCCAGGTGTAGGTGAAGCTTTTATGGAATCTGCTCTTGAAGAAAAGATGAACAGGTTTATTGATAAAGCAATAACACAGCACAAAAATGATGATTTGGGTCTGCGCGATTCGACTGTATCTAAAAAAAAAAGGCACGATACGCAATGCAAAATTCAAATAAACATGTCTACAATAAAACTTATAAGAATTCAAAAGGCCGACGGATCGAGAACAGAAGTTAAACCAAGACTAGACTATGGTTCACATGGTTCAGGTTTGATCTCCATAGCAGCCAGTGATTGGTCAATGATTTCAGGTGGTCAACGCTGTTTGTTCTTCTCTTTTTTTGCCTTTTCTTGTAATCTTACCACCTTCTTGTTGCTCAGCTTTCTTTTGAGCCCGAATCATGGCCCGTCTTGCACGTGGACGCATTTCACGAACTTGTCTAGGTGGCATCACATAAGGCTCAAGTAACTTGTCACCAAATGGGTGCTCACTGCCTGAGAATATCCTCAGTTTCCGATCTCTGTCCTGTAATGAAAAACATGAAGCATCACGAATAATAATAAAAAATATATATAAATTTTAGCCAGAAAACGTTAAAAGTTGATATAAACTCACGTCACGCAGTTTATTTCTTGGGAGCATACGTAAAACAGCTTTCCTGATGACTTCTGTAGGATCCTTGGCCATCTGGTCCTTCAAACTCCTTTCCTTAAGGTGTCCTACATACCTGTAAACTTATAATATTAATAGGGCCACAGGAATGTGATTCCCAACTTGACACAAACTTAAAATGAACTTCGCAGGTTAGGGTTTAGTCTAGACGTGTTCAGCCGACCCTCGACCATGTTTAGGTAAACGAGTCAGGGTCGGGTCAACCTGGCAGGTTTACAGGATGACCTTTATATTATTATTTACACTCGACGAATATTTGTGCCAAGTGCCAACATTTAAAAGTTACAAGTAAATGTACATCAGATTTTATAATTTAAACATAATTGGTCCATAAACATTTGTTTGTTAGGTTGTAAATTTATAATTTTATAACATGTAGTAAAAGAATAAAATAATTATTTTCTCTGCTTAAACTGGTCATGTTCATGTCGATCCGAGAATATGCATGTCGTGTTCGGTTTCAAATGTTTGACATTAATATCGCGTTTTTGTCGTCTGTGGGTAAAATTTCCAAGTCCATGTTTGGGTTTGATCCACCAAAATAAGAACACGACCCGTATAGCACCCCTACATATTAGACAAAGAATTGAAGGCATGAGTTAAAAAAAGTAGAAAAATGATACTTGCCCGGTGTGCCATCGGTAAAACTTATTAGTGAGTTTTCTGCCAGTGACGCATATATCTTTAGCATTAATCACAACGCACATATCGCCATCATCACGATTAGGTGTATATGTAGGTTTATCTTTTCCTTGAACCACTGTCGATATTTGTGATGCTAACCTACCCAAGACCTGCATAACAAGTTTAGGAATCTTTTACTTATGCACATCTCACTTGAAGATGACAAATACCAAAAGGTAAAATTATGTTGATATTTGCATATATATGGAGAAGGAGCGGCAGCATACCTGGCCTTTGGCATCAAAAACCCTCCATCTTAGTCCTTCCAAATTAATACGTCTTATACCAGCAACGGCTTTCTGCAACAAGTCATTTTTGGGTCAAATACTAATGTTCAAGTTGTAGCAACCAACAGAGAAGATCTATTTGATACAGCTTCGGGCAATTGAGATAAAAAACAAATAATGGTCCAAATAAAATGGAAGAAAGGATGATAATATTTGGGACAAGTAGTGGTTACTATTTCATAATCCACTGTGCTGATCAGCCAGCTGCCTAGCTGTTCATGCAATGCTGATTTGACTAAAATATATTTAAGCAGATGAATAGTATGTTCTCTAGACGTCAAACTTCAGTCTCCAGTGAAGTAAGAAACACGTAAAGGAAGAATTTGCCTGTAAACAATCTCATAAGGTGTATACTTAGTAGCAGTGTGATCATTGGTGTTACACCAATCAGCCGTTTTAGCATGACACACAGATCTAAGATAGTCTTCCAGACGTCTGCTTACTGCTTCTTTTTTCTTGGGTGATAAGCACAGAACATTCTTTGACCCAAGCCATTAAGAAAAAACTTTTTCCAAAAAACACTATCAAACATCTTTCCCATTTCTATTATTAGGCTTTATTATCCTAGACCAACTATTTCTGAGTTAACTATTCAATAACATCATTTTGCAGCAAGGGATTCTGATACAAACCCGGTGTTGGTTTACTCGCAAAAGAATCATAAACGAGTCAACCCATGTGACCTTGATGGTACGCTGGGGCTGCTCTCTGGGTTTGACCCATTCTCACCACATTCCTTCTGATTCGCAGCTATGTTCAAATTAGTCATTAGTGGAAAGTTTTATTAACTGCTGTATTAGACTAGTAATAGGGATCCTTAGCCTATGTTATTTCATTATCGTATGTTTAATCTGATCTTATTATTGTATTTGGAGACTTGCCCATCTCGAATAGGCTAGACTACTTGCTTGTTTCATATTTCAATCGTATCTTCTCTATCAATTTTTTGTTCTTATCAGATACCTAGAAGGTCTGATGTTCAACCTTCTTTAAGAACAGTCTTCTCGATAAAACTAGGCGTTAAGGGTTGTAATTCCATAGGATCCTTAAATATTGCAGCTTAAAGGGTTAATCACTGCCTAACATCAGGGTGAAGTGGCGAACAAAGACATAACCTGAAACTACTAAGAGCTGAGTTTTAAGGGTGCTATCATCTACATGAGCTGTATACTCTTGCTTGATCTGAAGCCATAACTTTTGTTCTTTGTGGTCTCAAACATCACATGAGTTAATTGGAGATGTAAATCAGATATTAAATCACTCAGAGCTCACCTTAGCCTTAGCAGCCATCTTAATATCTTGTGCTACAGTGCTACACTGCTACTTATTACATTTTAATCCGAACCAAAATCTTCACGGATTGTTTCAAACATACGTGCTTGACCCAGTAAATCTCACACACACAATAACAAAGAAACAACAAATTTCAACACTAACAACAAACTCCTACATGCCTTTACTAACCTACAGCATGTGCAAACACTTAATACACTTCTCAAACATACAATAATTTATATTTTATACATTAATGAACTTTTTCAGAAAAAAAAGAGATCCTGCATTACTAACAACAAGATTTTCTTTCCCAAAGGGTACAATAAACCCTTGACCAATTTAGGGGCAACCTTTATGATGCATCAACCAACAGCAACAGCATTGAAACGCAACATCAAGCTGTGTTTTACCCAATCCCATTGCGTAGTAGCGTATTGGCGGCCCGAGAGTTTTCCGGTAATGGATTCTCACAGTTGACAAAACATAAAATGAAAAATCAAAAGAGAGGAGGCCATTATTATGTGTAGTTTCCACTTTCCACTACTTGAGCCTCATTAGCTCTAACCTTTACAGACAGTACAGTACGGTCAAGTAATTCCATATCGAAAGCCCTAGTCTAGTAATTCCTCAACGACTACAGCTAACATAACATGAATTCTAACCTTTTAGCAACTCCTCTACAACTACAGTCAAGTAAATCCCTTCTTAGAATCTAATTGAGGATATTACAGAGACTTTCATGATCATTTAACAACAAACCACCAATCTACAAATGATAACAAACAGATTCAGAATCAACATTGAAGTAACAGAAGTATACCTTGAGATTACCGCTGAACGATTGAGCTGCTCCGGACATTTTCCGACACCTGATCCGATCATTCACCGGTGAACAACAGATCAATAGATATCGGAGAAAGCTTCGATTGATTGTGGGATGTGAGCTCTCTAAAACCCTCGAAAGCCCTAATCGCTGGTGAGTGTGTTGCTGTTACACTCTCGACAGTAAATGGGCCTCGGACTACGTATTGATTTTGAGAAATAGTCCGGCCCAATTAATAATCACTTCACACTTTCACAGAGGTGCACAAACCCGGTTCAATTTTGAAACGGGTCGGGTTATGGTTAAAGAAATACAAACCGGGTTTGATCAGGTTTTGGGTCGGGTCCAATCCGATTTTAAGAGGACAATAATGGTTAAAAAACCGTGTTCGGACCGGGTTGGGTTGTGGGTTGGGTAGAACCCAAGTTGGGGTGTGGAGAGGACAAACTAGATTGAACCCTATGGGTTGAATCGGGTTGGACCCGGTTTGAGGAGATACTGGATGAACCAGGGTTGAGGTCGGGGACCGGGTTGGATTTGCACCTCTACTTCACAGTAAGAGGTGAAAAAACCTCTTCTTGAACCGGACTAGTGTTGAAGCTGTTTTGACAACTTAGGGTTGAACCTGCAGTTAGTTAATAATTGGTTTGTAAACTATTATAGTTGAATCGGTTAAATCTGAACTAAACCATTGAAAAAAGTAGTTCAGATTTTAATCAAATTGAACTAGGTGTGTTTTAAGACTAACTATGATAATAAATAATGAAAATTTTAAAGTGACATTTTGAATCACAGATGAATCACGTCTATCCGATTATCTTCATTATTTGAGTACGAAAGAAACATGAGCATATATCATGAAGTTTAAGATTGAAATGGCGTGCACACGTGTTCTCATCACATAAATTTCAAAGTTGTTCGCTTGCTTTTTTATTTTAATAATTAAATTAGTTTAATATACTGTTTACCCTTTGTTTTTAATAACAATTAATTTGTTAAAACATATTACGAATACCCCTGTTATGTAAGTTCATAAAAGATGGTAGTTTAAAAGAAATTTAACAAATCTGTTTTACACAAATGCAAGTCCACGAAGAATTAGTCTTGGAGTATTATAAACAGAAACCAGAATTTAGATTTTTTAATCTAAAATTCGACTTATTTGCTCAACATAATCAAACCTAATAGTTTCACCAATGAGATTCTTAATCTTCGCTTTATTATCAGTGATAATTCAATTAGCAAAATCCTAATCTAGTTACATTTAATTTTCATTCAATTTCATTTACAATAATAAAGTGCGAACAAAATAGAGAGAAAAAGAATTGAAATCAATCAAAAATCAAATGTTAGCATGAATTATTTTGAACAAAGTAAGATTACTAAAATCAAACTTTGCAAAATTTATAATACTCTAATTTTCAACTTATCTATTCATACTGTGTGATATTTTATGCATAGAGTGTTTTATAAAAAAAAAATATTTCTAACCCAAATTTTTTTTATCTTTGTAATGTAATCTCACAAAAATTTAAGATTTTATTTTTGGCCCAAAACTTTTTATCTTTGGTAACTTGACCTTATAACTTTTTTATTTTCAATTTTAATCCATTATACTTTTCAACTTTCGTAAATTTCTGTTTTACGTTTCGTTCTGAGTTTTTCAAGTTAACACACTGCAACATATACAGTTTAACATTTTTACATTTCGTTCTAAATTTTGTGACTTAACACGGTGCAATGTGCATGTGTTGATCAACATTTACGTCTATTTTCACCCGTTGGGCAAGCTCATTGCAACATGTGGGTCCTAAATCAACTTAATTTTTTTCTATGTTTTATGACTCAATCTAATTTTTCAGCACTAACACACCGCGACTTCAATGTTGGTGGTCGTTGCCAGTGGTGTGACGTTAGTACTATTTGACATGATTTTACGGATCCCGTCACAATACGGAGGCTTAATTCTAGTTTAAAACATATGTCATCAGCTTTATTTATTAATCTAATATGTTTGTATACCCATATATTTGTAACTTATAAGAGTTTGTAAAGAAGAAATTGGCTCCAAAAACTTACGTACGATTGCAAATGATCACACAATTTCAGGGATTAAAAAACGAACACCAAAACGGAAATTGGGGAAAAACGATCGGATTCCGACCAACAACTCATGCTTCCTCCGTCAACGGCCACCGTTATCACAACTCCGACCACCGTGGAATCACCGTCGTGATTCCTACATTCAAACTGAAGCACAATTCATCCTTGAAATCGTCCACCCAACTGCAAATTTCAATTCAATTTATCCTTAAAAAACTACATTGATAAATAAAAAGTGGGATGAAATTTGCAGCTACTTGATCACAGGGTTTGATCATATTGATTACCCAGAATCTGAACGCTAATTCTTGATTGTTTGCTAATGAAATTATTTGAATTTTGAAGAAGAAATCGATTGGCGATGGTCAAGGCTTTCTGGGATGATGTTGTTTTGGTTTGGATTTTGTTGTTGGTTGAAATGATTCGAATTGATGATTCAAGAAAAAATGCGCGCCAAAGGGGTGGTTTTAATCGTGTTGATTGCTGTTGTTCTAGTTTACCCTTTGGCAGAGGCTGTAGATTCAGGCAGAGATCACCAACATCGGCCTCTTGACAATCGAATCGACTGTGAGGAAACGATTGATGAGGATACGGTAATGCTCTAGTGTTGCTGATACTTTGAGCTTAATTTGTGTTCAAGATGATAATGTGTATTGAATTTTGTATCTATATGGGACTTATCTATCAATCTGTAAGTGCCCACCAGGTGTTTGTGAAAATGTGAGTTTTTTTTAAAACTAACAAAGGAATTTAGATTATTAAACTAGGAGCAATTTCTTATGATTTTGTAATCATTATTGTGTGATAAATATCAATGATAAAGTTAAATCTTGTGCTAAAGTGTGTTGGTTGTTGATGAAGTTGGTTGGCTGCAGGCGAAACTGTTATGGGTGAACTGTGGAGCAGAGTTGGGTTATTCGATGGAAGATTTTCAAGATCCTAATGTCAAGAAAACCATACTGGATTGCTTAAGAGATAAACGGATCGTGTTATCGAAATCTAGAAAAGATAAGTTTAACAGAAAGTGGTATATAGAGTATTTGGTGTCTTTTTTACACAAACCTAATGATGCACCTGGGAGAAGGAGGTTGGCTGAAAGTGTTGGCCAAGGAACAGTTATTGTTGTTGTAATCGTTACTGCGGTTGTGACACTTTGTGTTGCTGGTCTTCTTTTTTACTGTTATGTTAGGAATTTTGGTCTTGCTGGCAATCAAAATGATGAGAAACCTCTTCTCCGCTTAAGTATGGGCAAGAATCCAACTAGTGGTACATGATAACATAAACCAGATGCTAGTTTCTTTCATACGTGTTTAGATTTTGTTTTTTTTATATGGGGTTGGGTTAAAACTTTCAGGTGATTCAAAGAAGTCGGTAAATTCCAAGGGTAAAAATGGTAATACATCAAACGGGCAGATGGATGCGAGTGTTGCTGTTGATTCTGATCTGCACATGAAGATGCATTTGGATCCTTCTATGCCTCCTCCGGCTGGGAGGGTGAAATCTTCCTTACGGCATACTCTGAAGCCTAGAGCTGTAAGGGCAGAATCGTCATTACGCCCTACCGGAAAGATAGAATCTTCTATACGGGCTTCTGGTGGAAGGACAGATTCTCCTGTTGGAGGGGCAGAATCTTCACCACAAAAAACACCAGTGAATGGAAGGTCTCCTGTTTCTTCTCCTGCTGCAGGTGCTGCTCCTGTGTCCCCTGCCACTGGTTCAACTTTCTCTCCTGTCGGTGCTCCTTCCACCCCCACTCAACTTGGACCTCCTTCTGACCCTCCACCGTCTAAAGGAGCAACCCCACCGCCGCCGCCACCAGCGCCACCACCACCACCTCCACCTGCTGGAGGAACAGGAGCGCCACCACCGCCACCACCCAAGCCTGGAGAAAGTACAAGAGGGCCCCCACCACCACCTCGACGACTGGGTGCAAGCATCAGACCACCACGTCGGGCAGAGGCTGCTGATGCTTCTAAAGCTAAGCTAAAACCATTCTTCTGGGATAAAGTTATGGCTAAGCCTGATCAACAAATGGTTTGGGATAAGATTAAATCAGGATCATTTCAGTAAGCTGTTTGCTTCTCACTTCTTCACCATTTAGTTAGCCTTATGTAAACTTTTTTAATTATAAACAAGTCTGTTAATCACCAGGTTTAATGAAGAGATGATTGAAAGTTTATTCGGCTATCATGCACCCGGACAAGAGAAAGATCTAGACACCAAAAACGCTCCAGCGAAAGAACCTCAGACGCATTTTGTAAAAATTATTGATCCCAAGAAAGCACAGAATTTGTCTATTCTTCTAAAAGCACTAAACGTTACAACAGAAGAGGTTTCTGCTGCACTTATCGAAGGTAATTCCTTCTCGCTTTCCAGTATTGTTCAATAAGCACTTCAAGTTTATTGCTGGTTTATATCAGGAAACGAGCTTCCTATAGAAATCGTTCAAACTTTGCTGAAAATGGCACCAACTAGTGAAGAAGAACTGAAATTAAGGCTATATGGTGGGGATCTTAGCAGGCTTGGACCAGCAGAAAGATTTCTAAAAGCATTAGTTGAAATACCATATGCTTTTAAAAGACTTGAATCGTTACTGTTCATGTGCACACTTCAAGATGAGGAAGCAAACATTAAAGAATCATTTGAAACTTTGGAGGTTAGACTTTACAGTTATTATAGTTGTTACTTGTTAGATTCAATCTGGTCGAGTAACCATTCCAATGGGTTGAATGTCACTCAAAGTCTAATGATAACAAATACAACTACTACAAGAATATAACCTCCTCAGTCTTTTTGTATATATACTTTTGATGGTTGTTAATTTTGTAGTAAAATAAGTCTTTTCAACGGCTTACATGGGTAGTTAAACTTTTCTTTTGTCAGTCTAGTAATTAAATAAGCTTTTTCCCCCTATTTTTTTTGTTTTGTACATTAATCATAGGGATGCGCTGATACACTCATACACAACCAGTTTTATGTGGAGGCGCATAATTCACTTGTATATAGTGCTTGATAAGACATAATGGTAGTTAAAAAGAGACCGGATTAAGTCGTATAACCTTCCTTATGTATCACATTCAAAGCAAAAGATACAAAGTGTTTATACAATGCTCACAATTAGCTATTTATTGTCGGTTGTCTATTTCTTTATAATCATAAATCATAATCTATCTTTTCAAAAAACTTGTGATTATCAAAATAGATGTAAGTATGTAACTACAGCCTTCAATAGTTATTAGAAGATATATAACTAAAAGCATTAGCAGGCCAACCCAACCTCTACCAAAATGACCCATTTCAACTCAAACGAGTGTAACATGTTACCAACCAATCATCTTACCAGTTACCACCTCTACAGATCTAGAAAAATGTCAGCTGATTTTTATGTTTTCTTTCTGTACAAAACTCCATAGGCTGCTTGTGTGGAACTCAAAAAGAGCCGTTTATTCCTGAAACTATTGGAAGCTGTTCTGAAAACAGGGAACCGTATGAATGTTGGAACTTTTCGCGGCAGTGCAAAAGCATTCAAACTCGATACTCTCTTAAAACTCTCAGACGTCAAAGGAATCGATGGAAAAACAACACTTCTACACTTCGTCGTTCAAGAAATCATGCGGGGTGAAGGCATACGAGCATTTCGGGCTGCCAAAGATGGGAAAAAAAGCATCTGCACCCCTGAAACCAAAGATTTTCTGCTAGCAGCATCTAATGAAGAAGCAGATGAACATTACTGCAGGCTAGGGGTTGAGGTGGTTTTGGGCTTGAGTAATGAGCTCGAGAATGTAACAAAAGCAGCAATCATTGATGTCGACGGGCTAACCAGTTCAGTTTCAAAACTTGGACATGGGCTCGTGAAAGCGCGCGAGTCTTTAAACACTGATATGAAGAATTTGGAACTGCAGTCTGAAGATGCAGAAGGTGATGAGTTTTGGCTTATATTGTCTGGTTTTGTGGAGACTGCAGAGAAGGAGATTACATGGATGTTTGAAGAAGAGAAGAAAATAATGGCTCTTGTGAAGAGCACAGCAGATTACTTTCATGGGAACTCTGGTAAAGATGAAGGGCTGAGATTGTTTTCTGTAGTGCGCGATTTTTTGATTATTTTAGAGAAAGTTTGTAAAGAGATTCAGGCTGCTCCTATCAAACCACCAAAGAAGAAAGATGACCCGGGGTTTGGGACTCAGAAGAACGATGAGTTGCAACCGGACGTGCAAGAAGATGATCAGGGTCAGGCCACGAGTGGTGGTGTAATGCCACCATTGCCTCCGATCCCATCACAGTCAGAGGTGTAGTTGTAGTTCTTGTGAATATTACAGTTAGTTTACTTGTTTGATATAAGGGTGTTAATCGTGTTGGGTAGGCAGGTTGACGGGTTCAATACGTGAATCCAAACACGACTGCTTTGTGAGACATACTTTAATCGTGTTGTGATTCGAGTTTCCTCATTTAATGTTATTTGTAAATATGTGTATTACATGTTGATTTAGTAATATTTTAAACCAAAATTACTCCAGCTCAAAATGAACTTTTAACCATCTTAATTACGATTAGAGAAACCTTGTGAAAATAATTTGTATAATGAATTAAATTGTTGAAATAGAGACCTAGTGAATAGTTCAAAAGATTAATTAATCTTTTAGTGTTTACATCAATTGAACTAAACAGCTACTTTATAAATCAAAATAAAAACCTTTTTAAATCCCTCTTTAAATTAAAGAAAGTTATTTAAAATCGTTAAACTTAAACATAAATAAATTAACAAGTCAACGCGTTTATTAAATTAGTTAACAATATAAAAGCATCTTTGGTTGAGTCTATCAACCTAGGAAACCAATGTGAAAAACAAAGATGAATGACTTAAGAAAGAAATGTCTATATAGTATAATGGTTTGTGAACGAAGGATGAGCATTTTAAAAGAGGGGAAGGAAGCATGAATGCATGAGCAAGGTTTTTTGGATTTGTTGCAGTATTTAGTAAATTTCTCTTTTCTTTCTAAACGACAAATTATATTAAAGGAACCACTAGCAAGATGTTAGGACCACAGAAAAATATAACACATGTTACACTTGAAATCTAATAAATGAAAAGCTACATCAAATTTGGCATGCTGAATCTCCCATGTCATTCTATGATTTAGCCATGAGAATGAAACATATCTGATTTCATCAACTACCTTCGATATCAAGACCAACTTAGAGTCGAAAATGACATTGTTCCATGTATTCCAAATACCCCAAAAATTGGTCAAAAAATATAAATTGCATTCATATGTTTTGCACCTCCCCTAATCTCAAACGGGAATAGTAGAACCTCCCGAATGGATGAAAATGACGCCAATGATATGCAGCACCACGATAAGATCAGCGACCACACCTCCTTTGCCAACGGGCAAGCCACGAGCACATGTTCTAAGGACTCAACCGCCCTAATATATAGAGAGCATTCAATTGGCGATAGATGAACACCCCTCTCTAACAAAGCTTCTTCAGACTAGAAGTGTGTTTGGTTAAGTTTATTAAAACCTCCTTATGATTTATGGCTTAGCCATAAGTCCTTATCTATCCTAAAAAATGTTTGGCAAAGGTAAGTCCTCATTTTAACTTATCAACTTGATTTGAAAAGAAGAAACTCATAAATTAGGTTTTCCAACTTATCATAACAGCTTCTTTCTTATCCCACACAAAAACTCTAGTTATCCATTTTACATGAATAAGCTTAACCAAACACTAACAGATTAACTTACTGGTTTCTCTATAAACTAATCCAAACACTTTTTTAAAAACTCAAAAGTCATAAAGTTCACCTAGATTCTACCAAAGTCTAATTCTCCAAAGCAAAATAATTATTTTTAAGAGAAACCCATGCACTCCATAAATGAGGATTAAGATCAATAGGCATACAATTTAATTCAACTATTCAAGTATATTTCTAAAAGACTTCACCATAAATTCCCCTCAATCATTTCACCCAAATCCATCACTGAGACGAAAATCTTGTAACATGTTTTATTAATTCCTGAAATCGCATCACATCCTCAATGTTATCAAGCTGATGCATCCATCTCCATTCACAGGGGCTTCCATTTCGAACTACACCACATCCATCACTTATAAAGCACTTCTCTTTTTCAATTGCAAACAGATCATCACATGGGTTTTAGTGATCAAATTCCTATCAAATTGTATAACCAAACTCTATTTTTGTCCCATCCCCAATAGAGCCTTTTATGAACTTAAAAAGTTTCAAGGGGCTATCATCATGAAACTCATTTATCAAGAAAGAATGAGAGTTTGTATGCCCATTAGTTGTAGAAGCTACAACAGAACAACTCATGTATTAAAAACAACTTCAGGGTTTTACTTAAGGTTCAATTTCAATTTTGGAATTCATATCATACACCAGCAACCATTAATTTTGATGGTGTATTGGAGGTGAATACATTCAATAAAATTCACATCCAACAGCAATCTATAAATCACCAAAACTTCTCAAGATAATGAAAGATTTAGTTTTTCATTGAATTCAACAGTTATAGACATATTACCTAACACTAATCACCCCTCAAAACACAAAATTCAACACCCCCAAAATCAAGATCACAACAAACCCTAACTCCCAAAAGCTCTTCAACCCACATTGCATCAGTCTTCTAAATCTCTATTCATCATCAGCAGATTTCGAAGACCCAGGAGCCTTCTTCGGCAACAAAAGATTATGAATATTAGGCATAACACCACCATTGGCGATCGTTACATCACCAAGAAGCTTACTCAACTCCTCATCGTTTCTCACCGCCAATTGAATATGCCTCGGGACAATTCGAGTCTTCTTGTTATCCCTCGCAGCGTTTCCGGCCAACTCAAGCACCTGTAGAACATCAATTTCAACAATAAGCATTAAAAAAACCCTAAAATCACACAAACCCTAGAAATTTCATCTTTCAAGTTTCGATCAACTGTTATCGATGAAACTTACTTCGGCGGCGAGGTATTCGAGCACGGCGGCGAGGTAGACCGGAGCTCCGGCGCCGACGCGTTCGGCGTACTTTCCGGCTTTCAAGAACCGGGCGATACGGCCGACCGGGAATTGGAGACCGGCTTTGCTGCTTCTTGAAGTGGCTTTTTTTGCGACGCCGGAGCCTAGGGTTTTGCCTCTTCCGGCCATTGTGTTCCCGTGACGGTGGTGGTTTGCGGTGGCGATACGACGGTGAAAGTGGTGGTTGTGGTGGAGTATATGGGTGTGTAGAATGATGTGGTTTTGGTTTGTATATATACTCGTTTGGGGAGTGTGAAGTGAACCAATAGGAATGGAGGAAGCGGATCGTGGATTATGGCCGTTGGATTGTGTAAGATCTGCGATGGGAGATTCGCGACTTCGCGTGTCTTCTTTATTGCAATTGGGTTTTTCTCCGAAAATATTCTTTTTGGAAAAAATAAAAAAGGGAAGATTTTCTTTTTTATTTTTTTTTTGAACAAGCAAGCAAAAAAATTATGAAAGAGTTACATCAACATATTATAAAAATCAAAATTACATCATATTGTCAACTATCATTCATTAAATGAGTTTTATTTTGTATCTATTAATATGAGATCATCTTTTATGTTTTCCAATAGTCGTGATGGATCTACCTCGCAACCTTTAAATATGAATCTATTCCTAGCCAACCAAATGGATCACTAAGTTACCATAGTGATGCAATGCAAAACCTTCTTCAACTTTACCCTAGTCGATGAAGCATGAAGATCAAGGAGAACCTCACGAACAAATAGCGAGCTCGGCCAAGGGTCCAAGACCCACCACACCAATTGAAAACTTTTGACCAGATGAGAGCGTCAAATGGGCATGAACGTCTCATGAATGCATCTTTGGATGGAATACAATTCAATCTTTGTATAAACTTCTACAAATAAAATTATGTCAAAATGTAGTCCAACTTAAAACACGCATAAAAACACGTGCACCTGCGTCGTAAGCTGCATGAGAAAACCGAACTAAAGTTAAGTTACAACGTTGACTAACTCAGACTTATAAGTCGAATAAAAGTGCGTTATAATTGACTCGACTGATTTTAGAACAAAACTTACTTTAAAATTAAGCGAATGTTGAAATGTAGATCATCTTAAAATCGTATATGATCCGAGTTCAAGGCTTCCAGTTTGCGAGACTGGTTGTTCCATATCATTCGGCATTGTATTATGTTTTTTTTTCATTTATGGTAGAGGTCAAGTAGGACAATGGTGCATTTATTTAAGCTGTTTTACTTGATTGTATGACATATCCTCACACCTGCAATCTTGCTCATTGTATTTTTTATTAATTGACCATGATAGCTCCAGGGAGAGAGGCTACAAGATGCATTTGTAGTGGTTAGTTGGTGACTGTGATAGCCAAGTTTTATAGATTTTTTAGTGATGCACCGATTCAGGGATTAAAACCGATAGTTCCGAATTCACTTTTGACGACCAAGACTAAACGCAACATGCGTATTGTTCGCCCCGATGCTGGTTTAACATATGTTGCCCAACCGACATTTGTCGAACTATACACATATTGTGCAGTCTTAATCGTCATTGGTGAAGTCAAAAACCACCGCCCTGTATCAATCCTAGAATCGCCTTACTAGTCAAAAGTCTATAAAACTGACGGCTAGACTATATTATTATTAGGGTTAAGTATTGCTTATTATTATGGTTAAGCCCAGAGGACTGATTCATATTTCTAGAGTTTTTTATAAACTCTATATATTGTAATCACCCTTTGAATGAATAATCAATCGGATTTTTACTATTTTACATGGTATCAAAGCCTTAGGGTTCTCTTCGCTGCACCACCACAAACACATACAAACACTAGCCGTCTCTACTGAGTTCAAACCCTTGATAGGGCGATGTGCCACCACTTGTTGTTGCCGCCCTGTCCTACCTTCATTTTCTGTCCCGTTTCTTCTCTATTTTCTAGTTTATGTTAGGTAAAGCTTTGTTGTCGACTGAATATTCAAAACAATTACCTATATCCATTCTTTTGTTTGTTCACATCCATTCTTTTGGTTTGTTTTTGGATTATGGCTCTTAACTTGTAATGGTCACTATGTTTTCTTTTTTTCTTATTTTTTTATCAATTTAATTAGTTTGAATATTCAAGTCGATCGAAACATGTTGATCTTATTATTCTTGGTTTTATGCTTTCTGTTTTGTTTTCCAGTCTTAACGTACGGTTATGTCACATCCCGGCGGAAGCGTGAAATGCTGGGGTGGGTGTGACTCGTTGTCAGAGTGCATTAATTATAAAGAGACAATATTCTACTCAATTAAACACATAATAACATGATACACACTTTATTAAATAACGTTAGAAATTACATCATATATAATTAATAACCAAAATTTGACATAATCCATTTTCAACGTTTATTTAACTAAGTCATCGTCTTCAGATACGGTGGAAGTGAACATCCAAGAACACACTGTAATCCATGATGTTGACAGTTAAAACAACACATACTTTTCCTACTACTTCACTCCATCCATTATGAACATCAAAACAGAATTCAAACGTGTTAGGCATGGTTTCCTGAAAAAGTATACTCAAAACAGTCAACACAAAGTTGGTGAGTTCACAGGTTTAATTTCCAACAAAACATTTTGATGCATAGATTACAACCAAACCTCACAATAATCACGCTGTCACGAAATAATTCACAGATTAGATAATAAGCATCACAACACTCATCCAGTTGGTGCAGGAAATATTCAACAGCATCACAACACTCATCCTGTTGGTGCCAAATATTTTCCTAAGTAGCGCTACCTATATTATCTAACGGTTCCTCATTCGAATTAATGGTTGTGTCGCAAATGACAGCGTATATCCCGAAGGATCCACAAAATTATGCATCACACCAAAAACAGTATACTTTTTCCCCCAAAAGATTTATATAAAAATATAAAAAATGGGGCCGTGAATCTCACCTGTAATCCAAGTGCGGACCTATAAGCAAAATATTTAACATGTAAATATTTTCTTTAAAATTTTCAGCACCTCAATAAATCTCGAAATTTTTATAAAACATAGATCCAATAATCTGGAATATCACATTAATTTCTTGTTTTCAACAAATTTCCAGATTATTTTCTATAATTGTTATAAATTTACCATAAATTGCCAAAAATAGTTTCTGTAGTCCATAAATTCCCAAAATTTTACAGAGAGTTTCCTATGTGAAATTGAGCATCATATAAATTTATCAAAGTCTAACTCGTAGCAGATCAGTTTCTGTAATTTTTACAATAATCTCAACATTTAGCAAAAATAGCTATGTAACTCCAAAAATTACGAAATTTATATATTCTGCAGATTCAAAAATGATTTTCTCAGATTTTATTATACAATCTAAGTATTAATTTCGATTTTTCTACTGCAGAACACATAAAAATTCATATCTCTATTACGATATGGAAATAAATTCTGAAATAATTCCAGAGACTTTTATACTTTAAAAGGATCATTCTGTGAATTTATCAGAATTTTCTTGAATTAATTTAGCTTATTTTTTCCATTTAAACAAACTATACAAGTTATCAAGAAATTGGAACAATGTTTGT
>BJCM01241309.1:0-11814 GCA_018326385.1 Flaveria bidentis | reverse complement strand
ACCACATGATCCTTAATTGGGTTGTTATTTACCGGTCTATATTTAGTATTTAACAGAATCTCATGTGGTGGTGGAACTACTTTGTATCCAACCCTTCCGCATTAGTTTGTTCTTTCACTAAGTGTTGAACTATGTGAGAAGAACTGGTCCAACTGTGTAGATTTTGTTTTAGAGAATTGACTTCGACTTCTAAAACTACTTTTTCTTTCTTTGTTTCTTCCAAAGAATTTAAATAAAACTTTATATCATTAGCTTGATTAAAAGTAACAACCTCGGTTTCCCGTACTTGTTTACCTAAAAGCTCTATTTTTTTCTTTATAACTGTGCTCATTTTGTTTTAAAATACAATTAGCTTTTGTGCACAATTGTAAATCATTTACTAAACTATCATTGTGGCCTAATAACCTAGCAAATTTCAAATCAATGCTTTCTCTAAATTTGTTACATTCATTACAAGCATGTTTTTCAAAAAGTTGATCTTTTGTACTTACCTGTGAAGATTCAGTTGAATCAACCATCAATCGAGAATTTGACTCTTCGGATGCTGGAGATTCTGAACTTGTCATTCTGAGTTCTTCTTCAATCAATTGATTGACCACATTCATAGATTCTTCATTATCTGACATTATTTTTTCAATTGTGATTTCACCTTCACTCGCAGAGTAATCATCCAATCCCTCGACACATGCAATGTTCGATTCACCCGGAGACATAAAACTGAAGGTACAATCCTGCCCTTCGTCACCTTGAGCAGTCAAGGCCTTTGTCTCTTTGTTTAACGAGGTAGATCCACTCCTGTCCTTGTCTTGACGGTTGAAGGTTGAGAACGGGTTTCCATTACCTGTTTTCTTGGGCTTTACACATTCACGTTTGAAATGCCCCTTTTCACCATAATTAAAGCAGGTAACTTTGGTTTTGTCAAAACCAAAGGTTGTGTCTTTTGTGGGTACCAAGTTCCGTCCTGTCTTTTTAACAAACTTTTTCACCCTTCTAACAGCACTAGCCAAAGTCCACATTATATCCATTCTCTCTAGTTCATTTTCATCCACCTGCTCGTAATCTTTATCTGCAAGATGGAAATTTTTGATCTTCCCTGCAACTAGACCATCATAGGAATGGACAACAACTACCAGGAGATCCATGTGCTCTTTTGATACCTCCACAGTGATATTACCAAGATTGTCGGTCTTCAACTTTGTAGTATTGGCTTCAGGCGCTATATATTGGGTAGCTGATGACCCTGACATTTCTGGTTCTAAAGCGGTGGTTTGGGAAGAAGCTACTGAACTACACATAAAGGCTGTTTGAAGTGGTGCTCCTGAACTGGTTGGAGTGGGAGAGGAGTTATACAGTGAAGGATTCTGGTCGTAGGATCCTTTCTGTGACCAGTACTTCATACTCAGTTCCTCCTCCCTTAATTCCAGGATGAAGTCATTTATGTCTAACTTTGCAAGTATATTGTTCTGCCTCAAGTTAGACACAAACAAGTCCCATTTCTCCGGCAAACCATCAACAAAGCTTGACACTTTATCTTCCATGGACGTGATTACCCCATGAGTGTGCAGCTCACTCATCAGATGGTAGAATCTGTCGATAATATCGTCCAAGCTTTCTTTCCCTATTTAAGAGAAGTTATCAAACTCCTTTCTAAGAGCCTTTGCCTTCAATGCCTTTAATTTTGCATTTCCATCGTATCATTTCTCCAAAGCCTCCCATAACTTTTTCGCCTGTTTGTTCTCCGAGAACTGATGAAAGATATCATGTGGTATCGACTGAGTCAACAGGGCATACACCATCTTTTTAGCATTGTACTTAGCTTTCTGAATGTCAGTCATACCTCCCAAAGTTAACTTAACACCATCAGCACCGACTAGAATACTATAACCTGTCTTAGTTGATTCCCAAAGATTCGGATCGACTCCATTTAGATAGATCTCGAACCTCTGTTTCCATTGTGGGTAATCATCTAACGTTATAAGTTTAGGTGGTTTATTGTGATTCCTAATTTCATTTTCCAGAAGTAGAAGGTTCTGGATGCGAGAGTCCCATCTGGCAGTAAAAGTTGAGAACTGATCTTCCATCTCGTTAAACTTTGAACTTCAAAACTTGACTAGCTCACTCGTGTGAATGGACTAGGCGTATGGATCACTCGTGCGAATGAGGTATGCGAATGAAGTGTTAGAATGAATTCAATCATGCGATTGGATTCAGTCGTACGTATGGAGAGTGCGATTGGGGACAAACGAATGGGATTGTTCAATCGTGCGAATGAGTAAGTGACTAAGTTCAATCATGCGAATGGAGTGTGCGATTGAGTTTAGTCATGCAATTGAACCAATCATGTGACTAAAGGCTGCTGTTTATGCAAAGTCGAAGGTCTTTGACACTTTCATACAAGGGCACGATTTTTCAAGAACCCTAATCTGCCGTATACCGAAAAACGTAAACTTTGAGACCTGGAGATGTCGAAAATACTTTTTGACTTAAAAGAATGACTCTTTGGAAACAAAAATGTAATTTTTACACCAAAACTAATCGAATCACACACAAAATCAAGAGCCAAAGCTCTGAAGAATAATCATTGTGAAGTCGTTGGATCAGTTAACATCCGAGCATGTTCTTGATGGAAGGAAACAAAAACCAAAACCAAGAGAAAAACAAGATAACGAACAATAATAAAATAGTTTTATTGATAAAACCTAATGATTACAATCTCGTTAAATATAAGAATCACAACTCTTGACAAGGGGAGATCAATGATGATATCCCCTCTTATCCGGCAGCACCTAGGCCCCAGGCACACTCCTTCATCCTTTCTACATAATGAAATTGGTATTTATAGGGGCTCAGCCCATATCAGATGCGACTGGGCCCATTCGTACGATTGGACCATGCGTATGGTTCAATCGTGCGACTGGACCATACGTATGGTTCAATCGTACGAATGGACCATAACTATGGTTCAGTCTTACGAATGGCCCAATAGCATCTCTCAGTCGCACGACTGGTCCATTAACATGGCTTAGTCATATGACTGAGTCTCATTCGCATATGCTCCTGTGAATGACTTAGTTTCATGTGTTTACAACATATCAGGTGTATTACATTAAGCCTAGACTATTCGTCAAGCGACAGACACACTATATATGACAATATATGCTCTAACAAATTCCCCCTTAGACGTTGCTTGCGAATAGTAGATAACACCTCTTACAATCTTCAATCAATCTTTGCTCTGGTTTCCAATAGAATCAAATAAAAAACCATATTAGCCAACATTGTTATCCGTCAGGTTGCTACAATATCCCTGAAAAATTTAGGCACAATAGCTTTCATTCACTTTGCATAACACCATCATAGCAGCAAGATTACCCATATGACTGATTTTTCTAGATAGTGACATGAATAGTTTTCCATTGCTCCAATCTTCACACAGGCTAACCTGATTAACATTAACATCTGCAGAAATTCCCCCTCAAATTCAGCATATCCCAATATATAAACATTGTGCTCTCCTGGCGTCTTCATACGGTGTATTGGGCAAAAAGTAGAAGGTTCCAATCCATAGCTGACAATCTTAAACAGATCAGCATGCACTCACATTCATCATCGGAAACCAGCTCACATCATCACTTTCTGATTACGTCTTCAATTTCTCTATCCATGGATTTCCCCTAAGAATCAGAATCCCCTCTGTGTGGATAAATATAACTTGATTGGCCCATAAATAGTCAGATGCTCCTGACTACCCCACAAAATCAGCACCGACTGCTGACATCTTCTCTTCTCTCTTTCGTGTTCTAACTCCATTCATCTAGTCTGGAAGTCCAACGAATAATGGGGTATCCATCAAACTTATTTGACAAAAGAATCTCAGGATGTATGTGCTTTGCTCATCCTCAAATTTGTGCAAAGGCAGCTCCAAACCTTTTTTTTGGTCTGGAACACCGTTCATTCGTATGACATGGAGGACAAATATCACATTCGTGTGAATGGATGATACGAATGATATATTCGTGCAACTGGTCATAAGTATAGTATAATAGCATGACTTGGACATAAGACTGGTCCAGTAGCATGACTGAACAGAAGACTAGTCCAGTAGCATGATTGAACATAAGACTGGTCCATTCGCACTACTGGACATAAGACTGGTCCAGTTGCATGGTCCAGTCGTACGAATGGTCCATTAGCATGGTCCAGTCGTACGAATGGTCTAGTCGCATGGTCTAGTCGTATGAATGGTCCAGTCATACGAATGGTCCATTAGCATGGTCTAGTCATCTAAATGGTCCAGTCGCATGGTCTAATCGCATGAGCGGATCTACACGCAGATTTTCGGATCTGCAGCCGCCATGGGTGCCAAAAATCTCTAATCTGATGAATTTTACATGAACCGAAACAATATAGACATCATCAGATTCGCAAGGGTGATAAGAACATGGTTCCGAGTTCAATTTTAACCAAGAAACAACACCCGTAACAAGATCTAAGCAGAACAAGAAGAACATGAAGTGGGTTTAACATCAAAGGACATGAAATAGATCCAGAAATCAAGAGCTCGGGTTGCTAGAATGATTGTTAGATCATTCTAGCAGTAACTTGGCTCTGATACCAATTGTTAGGACCGTGTACGTACGTAGTGCCAACTTATTATGCGTGAAACCGGATCAAATAGTGTGGAATCCTATTTGATTGGCGATCCAATCAGTGAGAACGCAATCCCGATCAATCTAACGATTATATTAAGATTAAGAATGAGTAGAAGATGATAAGATGCGAACTATGAACATGGAATAGGGGTTTTGGACACTCTGGACGACTAGGTTATGTGTATGTGTCGAAATTCTTCAAGTGTTACATTTTTCCATGAATTAGGTGGTATTTATAGGTTATGGGTTTCCAATCGTATGACTGAACCATTGGCATTGTTCAGTCATGTGACTGAATCATGCGATTGATCCATACGCACGACTGAAGGTTCAGTTATGCGACTGAGTCAATCTTATATCTCAATCATGCGACTGATCTACTCTCCTGGTTCAGTGGTACGACTGATCCATTAGCATGAGATATTCATGCGTATGGGCCATTAGCATGGTCCATTCGCATGAAGACTCATATGACTAATTTTGAACACATTTCTCAATCATTATTGACCAAGAACTATGCACAACAACCTCAAAACTATATAGTAAGTTAATTTTACTTTAACACACAATAATACTGTGAAATATTAAACATTATAAGTATCAACCACATATTATATTTCATTCAACTCATTCATTACATATGTGTAAGACATGACAGACTTTTACATTAAGCACATAAACTAGGCACATATATGTATCAACAGACATGAACAACCCCTCCACCAAAAACTGTTAGTTTAACAAATACTGTTCAGTCTGTGATATGAACAATCACAATATATCTGATTGTAACTTCAATCAGAAGGGAGTGAGAATTGCTCAGAACAAACCCATCTCAACATCATCATCTGGTAAAACCCATGTCAGGAGTCATTTGCCCACTAATAAATCGAGGACATCTAGATCACACAATGATAGGAGTGACACAAAAGAAATGTGGAAGAGTCAAAGAAACAACCATCACATTGTTAAGCAAAAGTTTGATCTTCCAAAACCTAAAATGATTTTTGACATTCAGAAACGGTTTAAATTTCTTCAAAAGAATAAAGATCAAATATTTCACTACTCCTCTGACTCTTTAGTTGATGATGATTAGATGACTCCAGCAAAATATCACAAGCAATCTCCAAGGTCACCTCTAAATAGATCACAATTTAGAGGAAAGTATCAAGAGGTCACCATAATGGATAGGAACGGGAAATCCAAGACCACCATAGCTTGGGTTCCAAATTCTAATTAGTTCTTATGTACTTGCAGGGTCATCCATATAGGTCCAAAAACCTATGCTACGTGGACAGTGGATGTTCATGACACATGATTGGAGATCGTTCCCTCCTACATGACTTCAAGCAATACAAGGAACTACTATGGCATTTGGATGAGATTCACAAGGTGGAAGAATTACGGATGAAGGATCTGTGATAAATGGGATGCTGAGCTTTGATAGAGTGAACTACTGTAAACAACTGAACATCAATCTTCTAAGCGTGTCTCAGATCTGCGACAAGAAATATTCAACTCACTTTACCAACACTCATTACTACATTCTGAAACCGGGATATCAGATCTCTAAAGAATGGGTTGTCCTAAAGACCTTGAGGAAGAATAACACTTATGTCTTAAACCTGAATTCTATAACACCTATAGAAGAAACAACTCTTTTGTCAAAAGCATCATTTGATGAGTCCCAGCTTTGGCATAGACGTCTAGGGCACACAAACTTTAAAAATATGAATAGATTGGTCAAAAGAAACCATGTCATTGGTCTTCCTAAAAAAGAATTTCATTTTGTTGATCATTGTTCAGCATGCCTAAAAGGAAAACAACATAAATCTTCTCATAAATCCAAGCTGGTGAACACAAACAATTTTCCATCGAAGCTACTTCACATGGATCTGTTTGGACCAACTCGTGTTATGAGCATTGGAAAAAAACAGTATTGTTTGGTGATCATTGATGACTTTTCAAGATTTACATGGGTCTTCTTCTTACTTCATAAAAATAAGGCATCCCAAATAATATAAAACTTTATCACAAATAATGAAACCAACTTGATCATAAGGTCAAAACAATAAGAAGTGATAATGGTACTGAGTTTAAAAATGAGGAAATGAGTTCATTTTGTATAACCAAAGGCATTGCTCATCATTTCAGTGCAGCTCGAACTTCTCAACAAAATAGGATAGCTGAAAGGACAAATAGAACACTAATTGAAGTAGCAAAAACAATGCTAGCCAATGCTAATCTGCCTATTACCTTTTGGGCAGAGGCAGTTAACACATCGTGCTTTGTGCAAAATCATACTCTAATTGTAAAAGAAAGCAACACGACTCCATATGAACTGCTCTTTCATAGAAAACCATTTATTGGATTTCTCAAATCATTTGGTAGTGATGTCTCAATATTAAACACCCGAGACTATTTGGGAAAATTTCATCTAAGTCTAATGAAGGATTCTTTGTAGGTTATTCTTCTGTTTCAAAGGCTTACAAAGTGTTTAATCCAAGATTAAACATTAGTGATGAATCAACAAATGTTCAATTCAAGGAACATTCGTTTCCCAAATCTACAAATGGCCCTGACTGGTTGTTTGATATTAACTCATTTACAAAATCATTTGATCAATTTCACTTGTCTGATGCAGGAAATCTACATTCAGGAGAAACTTCTTCAGCTTTAGAAAGAAGAGATGACTTTCCATTAATTCCACCTACATATACTCAATACATGAATGAAGATGTTCCCCTCCAAGCTGACCCCATCAGACAACCATCTCAAAACCAAAGTGTTTCAACTGAAGGAGGTCCAAGCATGTTACCATCACACTCGGAAGATCTGTCAACATAGATCAGAAATCAAAAACAAGCTACTCCTCCAGCTAAAACACAAAGAACATCAAATGATGGAAGCAATCAAAGTGATGCTAAAGCTGAAGCCGTCAATGAAACGGAGTCTGATTATCTTCATAATTCCCCTACAGTACAAGATGAATGTGCCTCTCACCATAGTGATTAGAATGTCTCCTATCTTGATGTAACCATAGCTGGTGACTCAATTTCAACCACCAGAATACACAAGAATCATCCAGTGGAAAGAATTAATGGTGAACTTACTGAAAGGGTGACAAGAAGCAAGTCTGGTATTGCAAACATCTATTTGTTCTCATGCTTTCTTTGTCAAACAATACCCAAGAACATCAAAGAGGCTCTTCAAGAAAATAGTTGGATTGAAGCAAAGCAAGAAGAATTGCTACAATTTAAGAAGCAAGAAGTATGGCATCTGGTAGACCTTGTACATAAATAAAACTGATGATAGAGGGATCGTTATTAGAAACAAAGTAAGACTGGTGGCACAGGGCTACACTCAAGAAGAAGGAATTGATTATGATGAAGTGTTTGCACCTATTGCCACATTAGAAGCAATAAGAATCTTTCTAGCATATTCTGCATCCATGAAGTTTACTGTTTTTCAAATGGATGTGAAGTGTGCATTCTTATATGGAATAATTGTTGAAGAAGTCTATGTGAGTCAACCACCTAGCTTTGAAGATGCAGATTTCCCTCATAGGATGTACAAGCTTGACAAAGCCCTGTATGGTCTTCATCAATCACCAAGAAAATGGTATGAGACTCTATCATCATTTCTTCTTGAAAATGGATATGAAAGAGAAAAGATTGATCAGACTCTCTTTAGAAAAAGAAAAGGAAAAGACATGTTGTTGGTTTAGATTTATGTCGATGATATCATCTTTGGCTCAACAAACAAGCAACTTCATAAAGAGTTTGAAGACCTTATGCATTCAAAATTCCAAATGAGTGCATTGGGGGAACTCACTTTTTTCTAGGGGTGCAAGTCCAACAAACGGCAGATGGAATCTTCATCAATCAATCAAAATACGTGGAAACTATGTTGAAGAAATTCCACTTTGCTGATTGTCAGTCTATCAGAAACTCCTGTGGATACTAAAGTGAAGATTGAACCTTATCTAGAAGGCAAATCAGTGGATCAAACTCACTAGCAATCTATGATCGGTTCATTAATGTATCTAACAGCTAGTAGGCCTGACATTATGTTTGGTGTTTGTGTGTGTGCCAGATATCAAGCTAATCCTAAGGAATCTCATGTGAATGTTGTCAAGAGGATATTCAAATATCTTAAGGGCAAACCTACTCTTGGGTTATGGTATCCTAAGGAAGAAGACTTCAATCTCTATTTCTTCACTGACAGTGACTATGGATGATGCAACTTCAATTGGATATTCACCTCTGGCGGTTGTCAATTTCTTGGTCCCAGACTAGTATCCTTGCAGTGCAAGAAGTAGACTAACGTATCTATCTCAACAACAGAAAATGAGTATATTGCAGCATCAACTTGTTGCTCTCAAGTACTCTGGATTCAAAACGAGATGCTTGACTATGGTTTTAACTTCTTGCACACACCAATTCACATTGACAACACAACAGTTGTTTTCATTACAAATAATCCAATTTAGCACACAAAAAACACATTGAAATTAGTTATCACTTTTTAAGAAACTGTGCTGAAAAGGGGTTATTCAAATTGATTCAAGTACCCACTGAAAATCAATTGGCTGATTTATTCACGAAGGCATTTGAACCTAGTAGGTTTGAATTCCTAGTTCATTCAATTGAAATGATTAACCTTCAGTAAAACCAATCAAAACATAAAAAACAAGTCAAAAACATCAGAAAATCACAAAAATAAGTCAATTTAGAGGAAGAAAAAATACAATAGGAAATGATATAATTACTATCGTTATATCATTCACTATGCTTAGTTTCAAAATTTGAAAGACTGTCATGACTTACTAGATATGTCAAGCCTAGAGATGGTAGTCTATTCTGAAAAAGAAGAAGAAGAAGATAAAAGTAAGTCAAAGAATGAAGTATCAAGCCTAGAGATGGTAGTCTATTATGCAAAATCAGTTGCTACACACACTGAAGAGGCTGAATTTAATGACATGATCAATGCACTAGACAGTTTCACATCAGAAGAGTTCATTATTGATGATGAGTTCTGGGATTTTGTAGCTGATCAAAGGACTTTCACTAAACCCATAGTGGTTATCCCTCAATCCCCTGTCCCTCTGGAGAAGGAGTTGAGCTTGCAAATAGTCCCAGTTGTGTTTCTATCTGATGAGCAAAAAGAGATGATCAGAAAGCTATATGAAGAGCAAAGAGCAAAGAGATGATTAAGGGTGTGTTTACTCCAAAGGGCAAAACAGATCAGAAAATCATTGCCTGGAAGTACGACAATGATTGGAACATGTTTATGGTCAAGAGGATATCCGGGCTAGTCCAATTCTTACAGAGTACTCTGCTTTAGTAAATGCCTTAGAGATCCATGATTTAAAAGAACTAGCCTAATTAGAACTAATCAATCACAAAGCTATGTTTAGAGGCTATGAGTTTGAAGAAATACTTAGAATGTTCAAGAGAACCAACAACTTCAAGTCTCTAAAAGCCATATGCATTAGGAAAGACAGATCATTCAAAAACCTCTAGAGAAGAAACAGACAAAACCAGCAGAAGAGGTAGTATTTCGAGAACTGGTAGTGAAACCTAGAAAGTCATTAAAAAGAAAAATGGTGCCTGGCACTCATTCCACAATACTAATCTCCAACATTTACTATGATGAGAAGACTTATGAGTTGGTGATTGAGAGGAAGTGGGGTGGGAAAGAAGGTGCAGAAATTAGATTGTTTAGTGGTTATGAAGTGAGACTATTAGATCAATCTTACATACACTATATCTACACTAGGCACTTCAGAGAGATATCTAACAAACTTGGTGAAGAAGATATGAACTTCTTTCTAAAGTGCATCAAGATACTAAAGATGACATATGACCAGATCATTGCCAAGAGGGAGAAAAGAAAGAAGAAAAGGACACCTTTGCATTTGGGCAACATTGTAAAACTAGAGGTTGTAGATGGTGCTTTGTTGATTCACAGGGATGGGTTGTCTAAGGCATCAATTTGGGAACCAGTTTCACTCAAGAAACTGCCATTAGAAGCCATCCATGCAATGAGTCAAATGAAGATACACATGCTTAATAGAGAAAAGATGGTTGATGCTAATGACTTTGTCAACATGATAAAGGCTATACTGGACCCATCACTAGCTGAACCTCTGGTTCCATAACAAGATCCAGCAGAATCCGCACAAACTCAACCACCACCACAGCATTGAAGAACATAGGTTGTATAATCCTTAGGAGGAGTATTGTTGGACCCTGAAAGGATCATACATGCCCATAAGTCCAAGTCTCAAGGCGGATTAAGATCCTGCAGTAAAAGAACAAGTATTGGGTTACCACATTTGTTAATGCAAAAGGCAAAGAACAAATGCTGACAAGTGTTTGTTCTTCCGCATTAACAAATGCGGAAGACCAGAAGTAATGTGGACAAGATTTTGTTCATCCCTATTTGCCAATGCGGATGACCGGACAAGAATGCGCAGTATTTGTTCATCCGCATTACCCAATGTGGATGACCAACATACTATTGCAGAAGACCAAGTGAAGAAATGTTGGTCAAGTCCATCTCATCCGCATTTGCCAATGCGGATGAACAAGAAGAAATGCCGATGAACACTTTGAATAGTTCTTATGTATAGGTCACGGGTAGTTTAGTCATTTTGTATAAAGAAAACTTGTCATCCTATAAATAGAATAGAAATCCTCGTACCTGAGGTGATAGAACATAGACAATCAGAATATTTTGTATCAAACATTCTCTAGGTGCATTATTACTATTTTTGATATAACCCTAGCATTTATTGTAATCAATCACCTTCATCAATATATACAAAACATTTATGAGTTTATTCTTGCATTAAATGTTTATTGATTGTTTGTTTCTGCCATTCAATCTCTGACTTGATCACTATATTTGATCCTAGTGAGAATCTTATGTTGGGTTTGTTGGACCATTAACATAGTTGTTTAACCATTTAAACATGAAAACGCAGCGGAAACAAAGCTAAATAATATGTTACATAATCTGAAAATTTAAGCATATTATTTGTGACAACAAACCAAAGAACATAAGGATCAAATATATGTGAATAGACTAGCTATCAAGAAGAAGTAACAACCAAACATTACCCATAATGCTACCTTTGAAGAGCTGCTGAAATCGT
>BJCM01241308.1:0-17048 GCA_018326385.1 Flaveria bidentis | reverse complement strand
AATTGCTTCTCCGAATGTAAGTCTACAAAGAATATTCCAGATGGTAAAGGCAACACGGGTTGCTTCTCTGGATCAAAAGGTAAAAAGCACACATCTTTGAATGGTTGGATGAAAAACCCTCCATCCAAACCTTTTCATGTGAAGCCGGTTTCACATGATTCAAAGATGAAAATGACCAAAGGTTCAAAACCAAATTATTTCCTTTTGCTCTTAAACAGAAAATGTTTTCCAAATTTAATTCATTCAAATCCAAATTAATTGAATTGAAACAAATTTGGCAAATTAAAATAAAGGATACAGATATCCCAGATTGTTTCAACTGTTATGTGCAGAAGCAGGTTTCTTATGTCGTTGAAACTGGAACTTCCAGGACTACGATAGCCTGGGTTCCCCTTTCAAACTAATCCGTTAATGAGTGCAGGAACAATTCAGGAGGACTGTTAGTAATCCGGTTTATTGACAGGGATTGTTCATAATTCAAATGTGAGGCGGAACAAACAGGTTAAGGTCATGGTATTTTATCCACAATCTGTATTTTTATCTACACAATCACAGTTCTCACTTCACAATCACTGCATATTTCTTGAGCATTCATTTCTTATCTTCATATCAGTGTAGTTTGGGAGACCTTCTTTGATAAATTTTTATTTTTGTACTGTTTTATAAAGAAAGTACAAAAAATAATAAATAAAAAAAGTTTGCAAAAATAAAAATTTAGGGGGAGAGTATAAGTAAATAAAAATGAAAAGAGAACTGGGAACTTGATTTGAGATGATTGAGAAATGATTGTAAATCTTCTTGAAATGCTTGTTTTTGCATGACTTGCGTTTTTAAAATGAGAAATGATAGTAATTGATGTTGTTATCTGATTCACATCTTATTTTTAAGTGCAAATAATAGAAAAACAAACAGATTCTTTAATGATAAGCTTGGTAGACTCAGCCTGAAGAATAATGTAGACAGCAACATCATGATTTAAATTAAAATATATGCTTAAGGACGTCTGGATTTACGCAATCTTTTTTGGCCTGCACAAAAAACTGAGTCCCGACAAAAATCGGATTGAGAATTGATCTTTCACACACCATGATACAAATCATATAAGCCATATCCTTAAGTCATGTTTGGTGTATTTATATGTCTTGTGTTTGTGCTAATATCCTCTGCTGTACGGTAGTACTGACCTGGAGTGATGATTTCCTCTGCTGTACGGTGGTACTGACCTGGAGCTCTCATCGACACATGATTAAATGGTCATCTCCTTTGTTATACGTGAGTATAGACCTGGAGCTCTCATCGACACATGATTAAATGGTCATCTCCTTTGTTATACGTGAGTATAGACCTGGAGCTCTCACCATATTGGTCTAAGTAATGTCAAATCATCTAAATGATGAATTCATCACAGAATGCAATATTCTGTTGTTAATCACTTGCACACTAATGCACAAGCCTTGTTCTATAAAGATCGCCAAATTCAATAAATCCTGAGGTTGAGTGAGGGTTTTTGCCAAATGATTGTGGGGTCCTAGCATTCTAAAGCATTTAATCGAACCTTAACGAATCATCTTCTACTTGTTGAAAAAGATAGGGCATGGGTTTAAGTAGACAAACATATCAGCAATCGTTATTGATCTGTTTGAGAATTTCAAAATCATTTAAAGACTGTGATTAGATTCAGTTATCAGTGTGATCTCTTGCTTGTTGATGTTTAAATTCATCTTTGTGCTAAAGTATATCTTGAGGATATGATCTCATGATCGATTCAGTTCTCGGTTATAAAACTAGATATTTAAAATTAAAAAAATTATAATAAATTTTCATTTAAAAAAGGTCATCCATATTATGTTGTTACAATTTTATCATTTTTCATGCATTTCATAGAAATTGCGCACAAACGAACACGGGCACGGGTTTATTTTGTTAAAATGAAATGATCTAATTAGAAATGTCGAGATTGTATTTGTGAATGTATTTCAGATATTTGCTGTAAGTGATGGCCGATCATCAGGTGAGCAGTGTACCTGATCAGAGAATCTATTCCTCAAGTTTGCAGAAGATACCGAGCTAGGAATCTTCCTCCTACATCTTTTGAAGCACTCAAGATTAGAGATTTAGGAAAGATGTTCCAATATCTTTACAAAGCTTACACTCGAAAAGGGGGAGCATATAAATAGGGGGAGCTTATGAGATGAATAATCTTTTTAAGCAGATTCGGAAAGCTTCAATTTGAAGATCTTTCTAATGTTGACTTCTCGATGTTGAATTCGTTTGAAAACATTGATAATGATAGACTAAGGAGGAGTATTATTGGAGTTGTACAAGATAGTCTATATTATCAACACAGTCAAAGTCAACAAAAGTCAACGTCACGGTCAAAGTCAAACCCGACGTGTTCAAGACGAAGAACAGAGACAAGACGTTGAAGATTTAGATGACTAGGAGTTATATTGTAATAAATATATTTTGTGTGAACAAAATATGTTTTATCTTGTTTTTAGTCATTTTATGCTTAATATGTATTTTTTTATTAATTAGCCTAAGTCTAGGGGGTTAAGTGCAATTAGTGAATATTAGTCTAGACTATAAATAGGTTAATTGTCATTAGTGTTGGTTGATGGTTGAATGACTAATAGATTGAGAGATTACTTGTAAACATATTTTGCAATCTAATTGAAGATCAAAGGGGTTTTAATTGTGATTATCATATTTTGATATATAATCTTCATGATTTGATTCAAGTGTGCATTAGTGTGCAAGTGATTAACAACATAAGATTGCATTATGTGATGAATTCATCGTTTAGATGATTTGACACTACTTAGACCAATATGGTGAGAGCTCCAGGTCTATACTCACGTATAACAAAGGAGATGACCATTTAATCATGTGCCGATGAGAGCTCTAGGTTAGTACCACCATACAGCAGAGGAGATCATCACTCCAGGTCAATACTACCATACAGAATAGGAGATTAGCACAAACACAAGACATATAAATACACCAAACATGACTCAAGGATATGGCTTATATGATTTGTATCATGGTGTGTGAAAGATCAATTCTCAATCCAATTTTTGTTGGGACTCAGTTTTTTGTGCAGGCCAAAAAAGATTGCGTAAATCCAGACGTCCTTAAGCATATATTTTAATTTAAATCATGATGTTGTTGTCTACTTTATTCTTCAGGCTGAGTCTACCAAGCATATCATTAAAGAATCTGTTTGTTTTTCTATTATTTGCACTTAAAAACAAGATGTGAATCAGATAACAACATCAGTTACTATCATTTCTCATTTTAAAAATGCAAGTCATGCAAAAACAAGTATTTTGAGAAAATATACAATCATTTCTCAATCATGTCAAATCAAGTTCCTAGTTTTCTTTTCATTTTTATTTACTTATACTCTCCCCCTAAAATTTTATTTTTGCAAACTTTTTTATTATTTTTTTACTTTTTTTCATAATTAAAACACCTTTAATCTTCAATTAGATTGCAAAATATGTTTACAAGTAATCTCTCAATCTATTGGTCATTAAACCATCAACCAGCACTAATGACAATTAACCTATTTATAGTCTAGACAAATATTCACTAATTGCACTTTACCCCCTAGACTTAGGCTAATTAATACAAAATTACATATTAACCATAAAAATGACTAAAAAGAAGATAAAATATATTGTGTTCACACAAAATATATTATAAATAATATAACTCCTAGTCATCTAAATCTTCAACGTCTTGTCTCGGTTCTTCGTCTTGAACGCGTTGGGTTTGACTTTTGTTGACTTTGACCGTGACATTGACTTTTGTTGACTTTGATTGTGTTGATAATATAGACTATCTTGTACAGCTCCAACAATACATAACATAAATCACACATACCATCATGCATAACATCATACATAACATCATCATCATCATACGTCATTCATGCCCATCACAACATCTATGACCTCAAAAGTCAACTTACATAGCCCCCGGGAACCTCCCAAGTCAAGGCCTATATCTACACATTCCCCCGAAAATCAGAAAGTAAACCAAGTTCTTTAGGGCGCATGAGCCCTATTTGGGCGTATGAACACTATTCAGTCACATGGCCTTCCAGGCGCATCAGAACACTCAGTCGCATGGCATTCGGGCGTATGGGCTTCAGTCGCATGACCTTTGGCCGCATTTCCTCTTGCTCATCCGCATTTCCTCTTACTCATTCGTATTTCCTCTACTCTTCTGCATTTTTCAATACGGAGGAACAATCAGTTCTCTAGTATACTCTTCATCCGCATTGACCTCTGGTCTTCCGCATTTATCAATGCGGAAGAACAATCAGCTCTCCTCTAGTAGACTCTTCATCCGTATTGACTTTAGTCGCATGACCATCCAGGCGCATGAGGACATTTCAGGTGCATGAGCACTATTTGGGCGCATGAAGTTTCGGGCGTATGGGAACACTTAGGCAAATTCTAAAACTTAGGCGCATGAGTAGCCTCATTCGCACCTAAACATCAGATTTCAGTCCCAAAACATCACCTACCAAGTTCTAAGCTTAAATATTACATTCTAAGCCATAGAAACACAATCATAACATCATAAAACCCATACATAGCCCAAAATCAAACCCCACCCGCATCATACACACATACATACATACGGGTATATCACCCATTTTAATAAACACGTTCATACATGCATTTCCAGCCCCAAAACAGTTAAAACAAGTAAAATGAGGGGTTCTAGAACTCAACTTAGCAACCTCCTCGGGTAAGACTTCTTCAAAACCCGATTGCTACAAGTTCTCACCTAGAAACCCACTAAAACACACACAAACACACGTAAGCATACAACCAAGGATAAAACCAGTTAAGAACATCATAAACACACGAATTCTTACCTTGAATTCGCACTTTTCTTTATGTTCTTCTTTAACCTAAGAGTTTCTGCTCTCATTCACTTTCTCTCTAGAAATATCTGAATGAAAAGATGTAGGTATACAACATGGGCGGCCATCACCTTTTACACCCACTTTTTCAAACATTTTGTCCTTTTGACACTTTTAACCCTTCAACTTGGGTTAAATAGCTTTTCTTTCTTTTTCTTCACTTAATTCCTTCATTTGAGTCTTCTAAAAATACCGGGTGTTACACCTGTCGTATGGTTATATAGTGTTGGTAAGAATCGAGTATCAATCCATGGACACACCTAGCGTACTCAACAAACCTGATGATTGACTATCAGATTTGGTTTTGTTAAAGAAAATGATAAGTTGCATTGGAAAGATTTTTAGGTTTTAAAAACAATAATAAGAATAAAGTAAACTAAGATTGAAGCATTTGGATTTAAAACCAGGGAATAAAAGTTATCATCCTAATTAGACTCCACTTATGCAACCGTGATGAATTGGTGGTGTGATTTAGAGATATTGATTAATTTAATTATGTTAATATTTATAAAGATGAGTTGGCGCGATTTCTCGTCTATCCTGCTCTGTAGTGACTAGGATCACGTCAGGTTGAGTTTTACTGCTTAGATCAAAGCCCTAGTAATGTAGGTAAATCTTTTGTGACCTATTTGACATACGATTTCTGAAAACATAACTTAATGCTAAAAAGAGAGTTGATCAGGTTCCTTCCTAACATACCATTAATTTTGGAAAACCGTAACCATTACTGAATATTTCTCAAACTAATAAAAGGGAACCCGCAAATGATCAAAAAGTTAAAGTGATATGATTTCTAATAAACATTTCTAGTTCATTAGCCATGGGTTTATTTTGAAGACCGGTTTCGTGAATGAAAGTTGACCATACGTTTTTCAACTATGTATGAAAATCACAATCACAAACCATAAATTTATAACTTCCTGTTCAAATGTAGATGCTACCCATTAATAGTTTTCCCAAGACCACCGTAACATTAACATAGTATTTATCACACCATTAGTTCATCACAAATTACATAAGTTTCATCCGATTAGGATGATAAAAAGAGTTTAGCTCATAATGAGCTTGAACATAACAACAGATAACAAAGAAGATAGATATGAAATCATCGGTGAAATGGAACAATCAAACCGATAATCCATAATGGATGACGTTTAGACGATCCCGAGCTTCTTCCAAGTGTTGTATGCACTTCCCAAGCCTCCAAATGAACTTGAAGACTTGATTCCCCAGAGAGTTTCGCAGAGTAACTCTCCCACCAAAGCTTGCCAAAATGGTGAACTTAGGCGTCTATTTATACGCTTTCTGGAGTGTTTAAGCATGGCCCCGTTCCTAAAAGGCATGACCCCGTGCTAGTACAATGTTTACGAAAGTTGGTCGGCTCGTATGTGCAGGTTGTGTCGGGCACGACCCCGTGTTGAAAGTGAGGCATAGCCCCGTGCTTACTTTTAGGGGACAGTACTTTTTTTCCTGTCAGATGTCCAAACACGGGGGTGTGTTTCTATCAAGGCATGGGGGTGTGCTTAATGAGGCTCGACCCCATGCTTGGACTCCAAAGCTTGGATTACTTCAATTTCTTGTTAAATACGCTTCTTTTGTCCATCTTTCCCTTTTAAACACTTGAAAACACAATTTAACATTTTAAGTACATTTTTATCATTTTAAGGGAGATATTAAGGAATAATTGATGTGCTTTTAATAGGATTTTTATGTATAATTTGGAGAACATCAAACATCCCCACACTTGAACTTTGCATGTCCTCAAGCAAAAATCACTTAAAATGACAATTCCACCAAAAACCAAATAAATCAAATAATAAACATGTCTTTTGGGAAATACGCAAGTAAACATTATTTAATCCAAATATAAATATTCTAAGCATTTGTAAAATGATATCCCAGCAAGCAATAGATTATTATCATGTAAAAATCCACACTTCTCACAAGATGCACTCATACTCGACTAAATATATGGAGTCATAATCAAGATTAAGTATGACTAATACACTCAATTGCCTAGTATGAATACGTGTAAAATCATATGCTTGTTAAGGGATCAAATTTCCACCTACTTAGATATTTACTTGCATAAATCGTTAGGTCTTTGATGGGTTGTAACTTGGCTTGGGCTCGGGTATGAAATATTTGGAAAAAGTGGCTAATTGCTAAAGACGACGGTCTTGGTTTATTTTTCTAACATAAACTACAAGGAAAGAAATAAAATGCTCCCTATACAATACTTAAAGCTAGAAGGGATATGCTAACTTGAGGACTCGTTTAAGGTCAGATTGTCAAGACCGTATTTTGCTTTCAGGAACCGTACTTCATCTTTTACCCGAAGATACACAAAACTTTCCTTTCTCAATGATCGTTCGGCTTGAAGCCTAATAACACCCAATCGGATTAGTTCTATGTATTCGTATTGAGATTGAGTTTGATCCTTTTTGCATTTTCCATTATGGGATCAATTTCCACAGTTCAAGCATCTTTCATATCTTTTTGCCCGTCTCTTTATAGCATTTTTTGAAATCCCACAAAATGGCGGAACTTGTTCCTTTCGCCATTTCTTTCGTGCGTCAAACGTGAGATTGAAAATTTGTTCGCGGATTTCCGGGGGAAGTCCCGGTTTTGCGTGGTGAAGACAATAAAGCTAATTAAAATCAAAAGAATGCATTCCAGTTCTTTAAGGTCTGCCGGTAAAAGACCAATTTTTCTTTAAAGCCAAAAACGTGTCTTAAACGAAAACGGGTTTTGTTGAAGGCTTTTTGGTTAAGTGACATGGTGATTCGGATGATTGAAAGATAAAAACGTTTAAGCTCAACGAGGCTAACTAGGGTTGATGTTCGGGTAAGGAAAATTAAAGAAAATGGTTGGGGTTTGAATGGTTAAGATTTCCTAGTGCCTAACTCATTTTTATGCAACAAATACTAATTAAGGTCTTGAAATGTATACCCAAAGCAAGTCCTAATCACACGTATCATATGGAACCCTCAATTAAATCCAGAATGAAAGTAGAATTGCAATTTGCAAAAGCTGTTTAAGGCTCAAAAATAACCTCACATATGGATGGAATTGGGTAAAAGTGTTTTATTTTACATGATTAAATATTTTTATTAGATTAATGCTTTTGAGGATATCACAAAAAACATTTTCAATTTTATTTGGACGTCATTAATTTACTTATTTATTTCCCGAAAACGTATATTTATAATTTGGTTTATCAAAAATTGTATTAAAATTTTTAAGTGATCTTTTCTTAAATTTTTTTAATTTGGACCTTTTTAGCAAATTCAAATGAATTACTCCCATCCCCACACTTAAAATTCACATTGTCCTCAATGTGATTAACATATTAAGACCGAGAAAGGGTAATGAAATAACTCCCCTAAAAATAATGAATTTGTCACTTGTGTTTGGTTGCCCTCGAGTTGAGAGAATCCTCGGGATTACCTGAAATGTCACCAATTTACTGAAAACATTAAAATCCTAAACACACAAAATAAAAATAAAATGACATGATTTAAAAGATAGATTGACATGAAACAACTATGCCCGGGCCCCGAAAGTGATACGATTTTCAAGGGCTTTGTGGCAGGATATCCCCCCACTGTAAGGCCCCGTTCCCGGGATGCTTACAGCTGGTCAATCATCGCACATAAAACATATTTTTCATTAACTTAAAGAGAACATTGCAGCGGAAACATTAAAACAAACATTCCAGTTCATTATAAAAGCTTTTGCAAAATAATACATCGTTATCGAATTACAAAATACTTGTTGCATCACATCACAAAAGCATTATAATAATGGATGCCATCCAAAAAGAGCCAAGTAGCCGCCCCGTGCCATCCTCAGCAACCTTACCTGTCAATTGGAAACACATAAAAGTCAGTGTTGTTGAGTGACTTCTAGTTTTATAATAAAACATGCTTTATCTTTCATTTAAAACCATTCTTTACAATCGACGTGATCATGCATTGTACGTACACATAGATAATATCATTATTATCTTCGTTATTCGTTCGTTCATTCCATACGTTCGTCATTAGATCCTTACTTTCGTTCGGACCAATGCCATGTGCTTCACCCCACCGTCATGCATAAAGCGGGTACTGGGCCTGAGGTCTTTCATAGACCCCGAACATTGTGCACGAAGCTGAATCCAGTACCTAGGGTAAGCGACAAGGATCCCGTACATATGGTCAATCTCACGGATTAGACCCCAGTGTGCATCCTTCCGGGGTAGTTAACCCGTACACAGTTGAGCTAACACCCTTCATTGGGTGTGAACCTCCATACATTTGCTTAATCGCACTGATTAAGCCCCAGTGTGCATCCTTCCGGGGTAGCTAACCTGCACACGGTTGAACTAACACCCTTCACTAGGTGTGAACCTCCATACATTTGCTTGCAAGCATTTCTTACTTTTGTTCATTCATTAATGCATGCATTCTTTCATTACGTTCCTCTTTTCATTATCTTCCACTTTACGTTACATAATACTTTTCATTTCATTCGCTAACATTCAACGTAAAGCCACGGGAAAATAATCATACATATTAAGGAACATCATCATAAACATACAAACATACATCGCCCATCACATCATCTATGACTTCAAAAGTCAATTTACATAGCCCCCGGGAACCTCCCAAGTCAAAGCCTACATTTTACACTTTTCCCTAAAAATCAGAAGATAATTCCAAGTCCTTAGGCGCATGAGTACTATGCAGGCACATGAAGCTTCAGGCACATGAAGCTTCAGGCACATGAGGAACACTTAAGTGCATGAGGAACTCTCAGGCACATCAACACTATTGGGGCGCATGGGCTACACTTAGTCTATTCTGGGCAATTCTAGGCGCATGAGCACTATGCAGACGCATGAGTATCTGGGCACATGAGCTATCTGGGCGTATGAACACTTAATCAATTTCAGCCTAACTCTAGGCGCATGAGTACTATTTATAGTTGGGCGCATGAGCTACTGTTTAGGAGCATGAGCAGCCTAATTCACACTTACCATCATAAATCAGTCCCCAAACATCATATAACCTATTGTAAGCATAAATCTTACATTCTAAGCCTTAGAAACATAACCATAACATCATCAAACACATACATAGCCTAAAATCAAACCCCACCCGCAACATACACACATAAAGCATACGGGTGAAAAACCCATTTTTATAAAAACGTTCATACATGTATTTCCAGCCCCAAAGCAGTTTAAAACAACTAAAAAGGGGGTTCTAGAACTCACCTTTGCAGCCTCTTAGATGTGACTTCTTTCAAACATGTTTGCAACAGAGTTCAACCGCCTAGAAACCCACCAAAACACACACCCGAACACACACAAACATACATAAGCATATAACCGAGGCTAAGGCCAGTACAGAACACCATAAAACTATGAATTCTTATCTTGAATTCGACCTTCCTCTTCCTGTTCTTCAAAATATCCGAGCTCTGCTCTTTCTCTCTCTAAATCCCGAATGAAAAGGTGTAGCCAGACAACATGGGCGGCCATCACCTTTTACACCCACTTTTCAAACATTTTGTCCTTTTGACACATTAGGTCCCTCTACTTAGGCTTTATATATTTTCTTTCTTATTCTTTACTTTATTCTTTCTTTCTTTGACATTTAAAATAACCGGTTGTTACACCCACTCATGGTACATTCGGTTCCTGATGTACGTGACATCGTTGCTTAGGTCATCGACTCGGGAATGCAGATTTTCGACTCGATGAAGGCTCGTTGGGCATATTAAAACGATCACCTTGCATGGTCGATGTTGGTTTGGATTGACTCATAAAAGTCTAACATGGTTGCGAATTCCCTTGTACGTGAACTTGAAGATCTGGCTCTGACTCCTTCCGGTTGTATCAGCAAGTCGAGGTCCATGATTATTTCTTCGGGATCTGTCGGATCCCAGATTTGTCCCTTCTTATCCATAAACCTCGGTTGCCCATTTGGTAAGCTCGTCACCAAGTACATACTTGTGCAAATGCTCAAGTCTAACAGACCCGACATCACTCCTTCAGTTCCCTCAGTGTTACTACCATAGCTCTCGTATAGGTTCAGAATCTAGCTTTCTCCAAACATGGGTGTTGGAGCACCTACAATCGCATTCCTGGAAAAAAGATTACAAAACAAATACCCAATATTTCATGACAACAGATTAACCATACAATATAAAATGAACAACTCCCTCAAATTAACAACTCCCTCGCTTTGACCACGAGTTGTTAAGGAATGACTAAGTAACCGATGAATGTATCACAGCAACGGGTCTCGTATCTGGCTGCTTTTTGTTTTACTCGAGTTGAACCCTCTGGTTCCAATCCGCTCCCAAAATGTTTTCCGCATTGCACCACTTTCTGCGTCTTTACTTTCCTTGTCTTGGAAGGTATGGTACGCCAGCATTCCAGATATTGCTTCCTCCTCCATTTCTTGTTTCGCATAGATAACGAGATAGACACCAAACAAGGCAATGGATGTTTTATGCCAATATCCAGCAAGTCTGAATGAAACTGTACTATCATCCCAAGGGTCAGAGTCTTTCATGCTAAATCTAAAAGATGCTAAAAATTCAAGAGTTAGTTCACAAACGGAAGGTCTATTTTGTGACGATAAATGCTTCCACTGAATAATCAATAAATTATTATATCTTTCTAGCTGTCCAACAACCGCCAGTGTTTCTTCATCTATTTGTCAGTGGGATCTTTCGACCCTCTGTAGTAGTCTTTGAAGTTTATCATAACACCATCTCTCGCGGCTCCCTTTAAATTGTAAATAGGGATGATCCATGATCCTGAAATTTTAAAAATAAGTTAATCTATACAAAACAAATTTCTAAAATAGTTTCATGATATTAATGAAAACCATGTGTTTTTCAAGACATAACATCATAATGATTCAACTCATGTTCAAAAATAGTTGAAAATTTGTAATCCAAGGAAAAAATTTTGAACATGGGGGTGTGTCTTGTGAAACATGGGGGTGCGGTTAACATGTTTAGGCATGAAATCTTGACTCGAGCACACGTGGTTTTGTTTGCAAACCTTTAATTAAGCATGGGTTTAACATTCTCTTGCTTTAAAAATCAAAGATCATACGTTTAAGATTTGAATCACTTTTTAATGATTCAAGATACTCAAAAATATATATAGTGTTTAACAACACTTGTGAATTCTTGTAACTTAGACATGATTAACAAAGATTTTACCACGAATTATGAAGATAGTCTTGTTAACAATAAAAGAAAACAAACTAATTAACTAACTAAACATACTAATTAACACTAATCTACTACAAGAAGAAACATCAACAAGTAGGTTTAAAGCATTCATCAATTCATAATACGTTCAAGAACAAGCCTTTACATATAATTGCTAGGATTTCGGTTGTTTAGAGACCTAATCACCTAACTACATGTAAATGAGTATTATAATCATAGAAATTAGCATACTAACCTCTTGATCAAATACTCTTAAAAGAACTCTTGAAACGGTGAAAGAAAAACGGTAAATAAGGTGAAAATGGAAGTGGATACGAACATTGCAGGCAATGAGCTCGGTTTTTAACATGAAAAATTGATGAGGAACAAGACAAAAGGCTGAAAAAAGTTAGGTTGTGTCATTCATTGTCAAGCACGGGGGCGTGCTCATGTTATGTTGTTCGGTTTCAATCTTTTGTTGTTCCGTTTTTCAATTTCGAGCATTACGTAATTTTCCCGGTTAAGTTTTATCACTTCCAAATCATCAAAAAAGATACGAAAATAGTCCTAGAGTTATATAACACAAGCCAAATTGAAAATTACATTTTCTAGGGTCCTACGGTTACATGATACGTTAAAAGCCGAGAATCTGAAACAGCAAAACCAGACTCTTTAACGCGCAACAACGCACTTAACACATCACGGAATGCTTCTAAAAGAAGCCTCCACACATTTCATGTGGAAGGTTTGGGATGAAACAGTGAGAAGTGCGGTTGCTTAGTTCTACAAGCTGACGGTTAATGGAAACGAGTTCCTCGCCCATCTCTTGAACTTTTTGGATAGGTTTAGCTAGGCGTTAGTACGCAATGTCACACCCCAAAAATCATAGCGGAAGTTCATGTGACGTGGTGGTAACGAAAGTTGGAAATCTCTCCAGCGGTCGTAGTCAAACGTTAGTTTTTAATAAGTTGACTATCTTCTCATAACGAAATATATATTACATTATTAGGTTTTTTTTATTGTTGAAACACTTGATTCCTTATTTGGAAATAGTCAACATAAAATGTTTGGTCTTTCCAAAGATACAATTCCATCGTTCCCATTTCAAGCATACCTATAGCCCTGAAAAACATGAAGGGTAATAAAGTCAATATAAAGTTGGTGAGCGATCGGGGTTTTCAGTCCCAAAAACATTCGTTTTCGAAAATAATATGATGAAACGAGGTATAATATACTCCACATAGACTAGCTAGGTACTATGATTAATTCAGGTCATAAGTCTATAATCAAACCAAGAAACACGTTGTTGCCCCTCAACTATCTAGACATATAAACTCCCTCGCCAAATCCTGACTAGCGCAACTGGTCGCGAGTGCGGGCCATTCTAACCCGATAGATCTACCAATATAGCATGTGGCCTCACTCCTGAGGTTAATGATTATAGGAGGATTTAGGGGCTCAATGGTATATACCCATACCACTAACCCAACTTATACCCTCATAATATATATTAACCCGTTTAACCCATCATATATTTTAGAGTATTGTTTCTCATGCCTTTCTCCCAAAACAGTTAAAAGAATATTTAAAACGAGGCCGAAGGACTCACCACGAGTGTGATTACTGAAATGAACCAACGTGCTAGACTTCCGATTAGTAAAACCCTAATTATATGCATCATGGTCAAAATATGATGATTAGGCTTACGAGAATGCTCTTTTTCCACCCAAACTCATTTGGTTATTTTAAAAGAATGTTTTTATTATATTAAAATATTTTTATTATTTTCTTAAAAGAATTTATTTATCTTTCATGGAAAATTTATGATATATTCGCCCTACAAACTAAGATCTAATTGTAACATATTCTTGATGCTTATCACTTAATCACTATCATATTTATCTTATGTTTATTTACTATGATTCTTAACTAGTTACTACTAAAGTTACGAAGTTTTAAATTTTCTATTTTGTATCATATATCTCTAGTTGACCTATCTTAAATGATAATTTTTGCTTATTATTTAGCTAAATAGTGAACTTTATATAAAATTTCTTTTATAAGCCCATTACTATAATCGTTTGAGATTTAAATATAAATAGAAATATATTTGATATTTATTTTTATAAAATTCATTCATTCTAAAATCTATTTATTTGAAATCATTTTAAATAGGGTATGTATATATATATATGTATATATGTATGTATATATATATATAATATTTTTTAGTTTAGTTTATTTATTGTTTAGAAAGTCTAAAGTCTTTGTTTGTCGTCCTAATCATGTCCTTTTGTTGAAATATCCCGTTAGTTCCATTTACGGTCTATATCTTAGTTCTAATCATTAATTCATTGTTCGTCAAACTTTACTTTCAATTGTAGCATTATAATGTGTCCAAGTACTTATATTTTCCCTTTATTAATCCTTTCACTTGACCTAGTTTTTGATTAGTAACATCATCAAGTTTCAATCTTAGCCACTCCTCTAAGTCATATCATCCTTAACAATTATCCATCCAATATTTTCACCTAAGTGTTCCTTAAAAGGCCATAGTCCACTAAACTTCCATTTGCATGTTCATGTATACATACATACGTGACATATACATATATACATTCTTACCACCCAAATCATTCAAATAACATGATTTTATCAAACTAAAATCATTACCTATACATTTTTCAGATTCATATAATTATTTCAAACACATTTTAAATCTCAAAATCATTAAAACAACATCTTTCATATAACCATTAAGTGGGTGAACTAGGGTTTATCAAGATTTTCTTCTAGATCATCATGCATGTACAATTAATAGAAATCTAACACAATATCTTGAGTATCTAAAAGATGTAAACACACACAATGCAAGCACGATCTTTGACTTCTGATTACAATTCCAGGTTCTATTTAAAGTTCCAACTAGAATCTTTAGAAAGGAAATGAGGATGAAGGTTACTAGTGATGGTGGTGTTGTGATTTTAAATATGGTTTGAGGTGTTGGTTGCGATGCCGAGAGAGAGAGGGGGGTTTGCGGTCGGTGGATGGTGGGATTGGTGGTGGTGTTCGTGATGGGTGGTGGTGGTTGCGGTCGATGGTGATAGTGGCGGCGGTTGGTGCAGGCGACAGTAGGGTGGCCGAGAGGTGGTGGCGGCGATTGGGGGTGACCGAGAGGTGGGGGCGGCCGAAGGTGATGGTGGTGTGTGTGTGTGTGGAGTGGAGAGGAGAGGGAGGTGAAAGGGTTGTGTGTGTGGGTTAGTGTGTTAAGTGTGGGTATATGTAGCTTATATACATGGAGTGTGGGGATGAGTTGTCTTGCATGCCAGACTAGGTGATCATCTCATAGTTATAATTATTAATATTATTATTATTATTGTTATTATTATTATTATTATTATTATATTAATCTTATGTCTCAACCGGTTAATTGGCAACGTGAGTTCACGTTAAACATTGGTCAAGGTCTGAGAAAGTCAAACGAGTCAGAGATAATAAATAAACGTTTATTAATATTAGACAGAGTTGAGCTGGCATTGACCTGATTTGACCGTGTGTCACACGCAACGAGGTTCATTTCAGTCATTTGCTTGATAAGTTCATGAAGCTTGAAGAAGTATTCTTGAGTCGTTGGCTCTCCCGTTTCAGAACGCGGTTTCTTCGCAGGATTCCAGTTTGAACTTTTGTGACTTGATTCTTTTATTTTTCAGATGTTTTTAAGCAGGAATGGGTGTGATGAAAGAATGAAACAAGTGTGGTATTTATATACAGGTCATGAAAGGTGAACACGGGGGCGTGCTTGTTAGAGTTCGTCTTAAATTCGACCTACAATGTTCCAGAGTCGTCAGCGGAGATCGTGGAAAAAATTTGTCAGAGACACGAGGGCGTGCTTCATGAGGCACGACTCCGTGCTTGTGCTTGTGAGGTCCTAAAAAGTGTCCGAATGAAAATGTGAAAAGTAACATGGCATGGGCGACCTTATTTATTTTGTACAAAATCATATAAAGTTTTGTACTTTTTACACATTTAACTCCTCTACTTGGGTTTTATTGTGTTTCTTTCTTATTTCTTGCTTTTATTCTTTCTTTCTTGTCTTATAAAAATATCTGGGTGTTACAGAATGACACGAGGCGAGCAGGTATAGTCAATTCACAGGAGGCGATTGAAATGGTGGTTGTGGGTAAACATGGTTCGAACAATGATGGGATGTTGATGCAGATTGTGGGGGTGGACGGTAGCGATGATGGTAGTTCAAGTATACATGGTTTCTGGGAAATGTGGGTCAAAGATTGTGGTCGATGGTTAGGGGTGATGGTCGGTAGTCGAGGATTGTATGGTGATGGTAGTCAACTGTCAGCGATGGTAGAGGTTGGTTGCACGTTGTGGAAAAGTGTGAAGAAAGAGGGTAGGAGTGTGGGTCCCATTGTTTGTATTATATTATTAATATATTAAATAAAATGAGTGGGGCACATACATATAATATACTAGTTTTGTTTTAATTTATTTAATATTAGGGATATTTTGGTAATTTTATATAGGCTTAACCGAAAAAACTAACGAGCATTTATTCCAAGAATATGTGTTATGGTTTGATAAATATTTGGGACCATTAATATAAATTTTTATAAGTTGGGACTAATCTTTTAGGGGCTGTTTGATTACACTGACTGGGTAAGATCTGAATGAGTCAGAAGCTGACCCAGTTAGAAGTTCTGACTGGGTATGTATCTGACTGAAACTTGGCTATTTGATTCAGTGTCTGACTGACTCTGCTAAACGATAAAAATATAAAATTTATAACATCCACCACCACCATCACAATCACTTTCACCAGTCAACAATTTTGACTTTCCCAAAACCCCCAAATGTCCCCTTCACCACCACC